>DWRA01002082.1:0-14875 GCA_018250295.1 Spathilepia clonius
ATATGCCGCCATGCATGTTTTCGGCTTAACCCAAAGGTTGACTGGCAGAGAATGCTTCTAGCATTAAGTCCGCCTTTTGTACAACTATTTATGGTATAATAAAGTTTTAAATAAATAAATATTAGTCAGAAAAAAGTATCGTTAGTCAAGTTTTAACCTGCTCTTACCTTTTATTGTCTCATTTACAGTGGGTTGCGCTTCTACGTGTTCATGTACTGTCGGAACAGTGGGTAGAGGTTTCAATTCCGGCTGCCCTTCACTATGAATCTCTGGTTTATTCTCCGTTTGAGCATTTTGAAGTGGAGGCTCTTTCTGATTCTGCGCAGGTAATAGCAATTCACGCTTCCGAAGCGACAAGAACTCCGTCCTAAGGTCCGCCGGGAGCGATGACACCACATCAATATCTTTAGACCTTCGGTCGAAGTACTGTTCCCTTGTTAGTACACAAGTAACTAAACATGACAGCAACACAGATGGAAATAACATATTATTATCTTCTGTGAACACTTGCAATAAATAGGCTTTGATGGGAAATTATTACACCATAGTTATTATTATGCCCATGCACGATGTTCGCTCATGCTACGATTTGATGCACACTCAAATCGGACGAACGTAATTCTACACTATTCAGTCAAACTAACACACAAAACCCAAAAAAAATAAAAAACACAAACACTATAACCTAATTAGTTACGTTTTATGACTTCATCGATGAGATGTGTGTAACTTTTCGAATAATGAGGAAAACAACACCACTTTTAGCGAGCAATTTACATTGTACTCGACTCATTATTTATTTTGACATTGACTGACTTATAAATGTTGCCCTATCTACAAAAATCAAACACAGATTAATAATGACAGTCGTCAAATTCTAGAGCTATAGACAATAATTTTTATTATGTAAAGTAAACCGTGATATGTACATGGCATAAGTTTTGTTATACGATATGTTAATAAATTAATTTGCAGTATCTACATAAGATGCAGCACATTTAGATAAAATTAGCACACCAATATGGAACTCATATTATATTGTATACGTTCAAAACAAATTAAGACACATACAAACTGGTTAAACAAAATTGATTTATAAAACGTGATTGGGTTATTAGTAATAGAAATGAAACGAACAATCTACGTTTATGAATTATTTGATTTATTCAAATAGACATTTATATTTATATTAATTATATAATTTAAAGTACATAGAGTTTCCAAATTTTAATTTTTGGTATCTATTTAACACTGATTGAGTATCCACAGTTAAACCTAAAGATACGAACATCGGTACACTTTGTTCCAAACATTTAGGTACACAGTAAATATCACCTACAAAATTGAACGAGTTAGAAATAGTATAGGTTTATCAAAGGACTTACTATTTTAATTATAAGTGTTAAAAGTATCGGCAGTGATAAAACAAGCCTAACGCGCTGTTCTAATTTACGACAAACATTCATGATAACGTCGAAACTCCGTTACTTAGGGTGGTTACACACGTCCCATTACTAAGGAGCATCAATGACGAGCCAATTTTTAAACATCCAAATCTTCCGAAGTTGTCATAACGCTTACAGGTGGGCATTCTCTCTACATTGTGGTTCCAGCCGATCAACAAGTACCGGAACTATTTTGATAGCATTTCTTTAGCAATGCACTAACCAACCTGCATGAAATGACTCAAACAAAAGTAGAACCGTATTAGGTCCTATTAACGTTACGTATTATCATCATAATACGAGACATGTGTAACCACCAGTCAATAACTTTTGGAGAAATCTCTGTGATTCGTACTCACATGATTTCAGTTTGATATAAGTTACGATTTAAATATTACAATAAAAGATATTAAACCATTCAAAAGTTGACTACACTCGCTAGAAAAACTCGCGTCATGAGCACACATAATACATCGAGATTCTAGAGCGATTAATTACAATTAAACCTTAAAGTTAAATACAAAAATTAATAAATATGTTACGAATAATTTTGTACCAACTATTTTATACAAAATCCATAATGTAGAAATGATATTGCGCATAACGCTTTCGTTTACATCATACGAATGTATGCCTACTGTGTAAAATTAGTCAGCCTATAAAAATAGATTGCACATAAAGATTGTTACGAAAATATTTGCAGTGGAGATTTTAATGCAACGCAATCACGCATTGAAATGAATACTTACAGCAAACATAGTTTGAGTAAGATGCGGCACCTGTACATGCATATACACCACAGTTGCGACAAAATTATTCAACGACTAAAACTCGTTTTTTAGCCAACTCCCCCGAAATATTTATGTAGCATCAGTTAAATATTAAGTTTCATGTGACAGCCCAAGTAAAGTTTAAGATTAAATTTCATACCATAGACAATATCTTATCTTTAATAGATGAATAGAACATTTATTACGAAATTTATTTGGTCTGTAAAATGAAGTCATCCGTTTTATCACTCTGTGAAAGGTATGGTAAGTTTTCAACACATTAGAGTTTTCCTCCATACTTTGTCGATCATCCGTATCATGCGCTCTAAATTTCCACTGAACAAGTAGTTGCAATAATCTCACCACAATTAATTAATCGAATTGTTGTATACTATATTAATAATACAAATACAGGTAGACAAAAAACATACAAAATGTTTTAAAATATTTTAGTACGTTCAAAGCTTTAAGCTTTTAAATTCCAAACGATTGTGAAATTGAGCGAATTGTGCCACGCAAGATTTATGTTTCACGTAGAAACTGACTTTTTTTTTAAATTTTGTAACTTCTTTGTTTACCTCTATTTCAGAGAAATTGTAAGAAAAGCTAATAAGTATATGCTAATATGATAAGTGTGCGACGTGGTGTTAAAATTTTCACTTTTATGGCCCCTTGCGATAAAGATAAAAATATCTTAAAATCATATTTTACCCAATCAATACTTATCAAGCAGTAACTGCAGCCCAAAACGCACTGACCTGTCCATATCGTTCACATTTAAGTACAATTAAAATATGTAGATATAACCCTCTTACGATTAAAACCGTCAGTTAAATTTTCGATATAGGTAATTCTACGCTCTTAGCCTAAATATTAAGTTGGCTAATAAATTTTCTGAAATTTTAATGTAGCAATTAGTATTATTTCTAATATTATAATATTCTACGTTTTCAAATACACGAATCGTTTTAGATATTTTATATATTTTCTACAATATAGACGTAGATATAATATCTATGTGTTACAAAACGAAATCTGGATTACTTATAACTCCGAAAAACAACAATATAAGATAGACAAAAGTAAAAAAAAAATGTAAAATATTGTCAAATTTCAAAAAAGTCTTAACGCTAAACGATGGCACACAAATTATTTCTAACACAGGAGGGAACGCTTCACAACTGGATTCTTGTTTTATGTTGTTCAAAATATTTTTTGTTCCGCCGAGATTGCATGTAAATATATCAATAATCGCAAATGTAGAAATCTGAGCAATTTTACGCATATCAATTTAAAACTGTAAAGTTTGTTTTTGTTCAAAGTCTCCACACTCAGTCTTCCAAGAAACCTAAATTGTATTGCGTGAAATATAAACGTATCATAGATTGTGGAATGTGAAAGAAAACAATAATGAAGAATATGTTGAATAATGAACGTAAGTAAGTAATAAAATAGCAACTTGTATCATGGTATTAAATAAACATTATTTATAAGTGTTACCTAAGATGTACTCCGGGAGAGCAAGTACTTCATCGTCTACAGTGTCAAATAATATTTTATCGCCCTACGTCACACCTTCTATACTTACTATAATATTGAAGTAACGACATGATTAAATCTGACAACAAATTTATTCACTCTACTAGCGAAAATGCTGTACCGGACTAGGACGAAATGTATACTTTGTCCAGTTACGTCTACGATGTTTATGAAAGTTGACGATTGGACGTCGATTTCCAATGCATGGTGAATGTATGAGCTCACTCCAGGCGCGCTTTGTAGCTGGTCTTCCAGATCTCAGCCAAAGTCACAGCAGAGTGGAAACGATGGAAGATGCAAAGGGGCAGGGTGAAACGTTGTACCAGGGACCAAGCGACAAATCCATAAAAGTCGAGCTGAACCTGCAAGCGAAATATTTGATTATTTAAATTATATATGTTTTAAGCACACAAATATTATAGTAATTTGTCTTACCGGGTTAGCAAGAACCTTTTGAGCCTCAACAGTGTAAATCAACCACATAGTCACGTTGCAAATGAGCAAAAAGGTAACGGCTTGACGAGCGGGCTTGCTACGTTCCTGTTCCGGCAAGTGAACACGGCGACGCGATACGTCTGCGATGAACAGCAACTGAAGAACCACCTGAAAACATTAAATGGCAAGTTTAGGTGTAAATTGAAACATCAAGTACTTTAGGAAAGATTTAAACAGTTATCATAGTAATGGACCCACCTGAAGAACACTCAGACATCCAGTAATCATGACGAGTAAGTTGGGCTCATGAGTAAATGCTCCCATTCCACCAGCGATAACGCTGAATACAGCATATACGAAGAGTCCAAACGCAGAGACGCGAAGCAAGATATCATTCAAGTCCGATTGCTCTTCAGAACGGAACTTCAGTGATTGCACCCTGCGAAGAGGTTCGGTACAGGAAGAAGGATTTGAGCTCCATTTCATCTCTCTACTTCTACTCAGTTAAACCAAATCAGGGAGAAACCAAACATGGTGAACGGAAGATTAATCCAAAGAAAATAATATTTATAAGACACAAATTAAGGGTAATGAAAAATGTTAGGAACGAAATTAATGGAATTAGCACAAAATTGTGCAAGTGTAAATTTATTGGAGCCAACAAAGAAATGGACAAAAGGAAATAAAGGTGAACGAAAAGGTGAAAGGATCGGAAAGAAAAAGATCAAAATAAAAAATTGGATCAACTAAAAGTAATTAACTACAATAAATAATGTGAATAACAAATTAATAAATACCAAATTATTGCATGTTGCTTAAAGGATTTAGGTATAAAAACGCAAGAGATTTACTGAATTAATCGAACAATAGAAGCTGTATTACATTTTTAGTCACTTTTATAGCTATCTAATGATATTGTATGATTAATTAATGTGTAAGCAAATTTTGATCGACTCTTTTAATATCTTACCGAATAAATCCAATCAAAATCGCCAGAATCGAGAGAACCATTAGCGCGCAGTGAGAGACATCGGCTAAGTAAATGGACAGACGTTTCAAATCCTGGTGTCTTATCAGGACGAAGAACAGAATCAAGCAGATGAGAGAAGCGACCAGGAGAAGTAGTCCACAGAAAAGTCCTTTCGAAGCTCCGGCACAGTCCACTCGGTTTCCACGCTGAGCCGCCGCCAACGCTGCCGCCCTGCGGGAGAGAACAGCCTCCAAACGTCTTTCCAGATCTTCGTCGTTGGCCACGCTGTAACCAAACCCGTACGCATACATCAATACATGCAACAGTTAAATTCGTTTCCATAATTGTGTTCTAAGTTCTAAAAATCTTTCTAAGGTGCTAGTGATGAGTTGCTACTTTCTGTGTTAGTATTATGTACGAGTTTGTTACTTAGTTGGTATTCGAAAAATGACAATACAAACCTGGGATAACGACCGATATGTTTCCACATTACGTAGATGACAGCAGCGCCAATAAGAGAATACTCGATGATAAACGGATAGAGATAAGGTGCAGAGTCGGTTACGATAGTGCCCATGATAGGATTCCTTCCGCAAATTGTTGTATTGTCAATATTGGCAATCAAAGCAGCGGGATTGAGGTTGTCAAAAGATTCGAAAATTTCCGTGTTATTGTTAGCTGAAACGATATAAATCAGTAAATAAGTAAATCACCTTCGCTTATGTTATTCGAAATAATTTGCAACAATACATATAAATAAAATTTCTATAAACTTAAGATCATGCTTAACTTAAAGTCGCCTAAAAATGAGCGATTTGTGCACCTACAAGTGAAAAGTAACAACAAAACCGCAAATAAAAAGTGCAACGGCCAGTAAAGTGAGAATTGTGGTCGACACTCCAACGACAAACCTGGCGAATGTGGTGGTTCATCAACGCGATACGTTTCAACACTGTTGCCCCACTCGTCTTTATCTGTAGCCAACCATCCAGAAGTCGTAGGTGCTACCATTGTGGTCATTGTGCTTACAATCGGTTTCACAGTAGACGAATACAGCCACTGGAAAACTTCCAGCATGGCTGTTTGAGTCTGTGTCGCTTTCTCCGCTTCTATTGTAACTGGCGCAACAGTGGAAGTAGTTGGGAAGGGATTATCATTTGGCCAAGCGTCTTTAAACTCACGACCGTAACGTATCCCGCTTTCGTACCCTATAGTACTCTTTATAGCGTCAATCAATTTAGACTTTGGAACGAAACCACCACCAACATTAAAGTAGGGTGAAGGAGTTGTCGCTGAAAATTTAGCCCAGAATGCATTGTTATTAACATACATGCAATTAGGAATTAATAGGGAAGTAAGATGTATTGTGAATGAATTAGTTAATGGTCAATTAGACATATAGACAACGATCTTGCTAATAATTTATACGTACTAATTGTGGGTGTGGTAGTAGGTGCAGATGTGGTGCTAGTGACAGCCTTCAATATTTGATCGCCAGTAGTTTTTGCAACATTGGCAGCTGTTGATGCAATAGTTGTCGCAGCAGTTGTTGCTGCTCCGAAAACTTTTCCGGAATGTCTCAAGGTATGCTTTCGAATGACTCCTAGAACATGAAACATGCAATAATGTTAGTTGATTAATTTCTATGGGAAACTTAGTTTAAATAAATTAAAAAATACTAAGCTTACTTCCAAGGACACCTTCTCCAGGCACTCCCTGAGGGTTCCTCACGTGGTAGTCGGTGATTTCTTTCAGCGACTCAAGTACCAAAGTACGAATCCATACACAAATGTTTGTCGCAACTACATGCATCAATCCAAATCTCGCAATTACTTTAAAGCGATGAATATTGAGCTGAAATAAAATTTATTTGCTTTTCATCCAATTCGCAATAATAACTTTAATTGATATTTTAATGAAATTCTTTTACAAAATATTGCTTTATTTTTTAACAGAAATGATACAATTATTTTCGTAAACATAACGGAAGGAGAGAGCCAAAATTTCATCAAATTTTAATTTTACATTAAGTAAGAACATCTCTTGAATATTGATAAGTCCATGTCAAAATAAAAGCTCACCCGTGAATTCATGAATATGAAGTACATTTGCATAAAAGTAAACACCATCTGCAGAACCGGATTTATACCCTTCAGAATAAGGTAGCAAGGAGATTCCAAGGGCAGCTCAAAGAAGGTCCCGAATTCCAATCCATTGTAAACCATTGTGCCGAGACCAAATGCTGTAAATTATTGGTATATGTAGTTTGACATCGATTTTTTTTGTAGATGTTTGTTTTTTTTTTCTTTCACATTAGAACTATCGTTTCTTTAATTGGTGACCGTAACTAATTAGATCATTATTTCAAAACTTCGTTAAACATTATCGTGGTAGAACTCCTGATTTTTGTGCCGCGGTAATATCAGTACACATACTGCATTTTTATTGATAATTTTTTTTAATATTTAGGCCCATATAAATAAATTCCTTCGTCTACTGTTTGTGCCATGCTGTTTACCGGTTTTATCAAAAAAATGGTCCGCTTTCATAAAGGCATTCAAATTAGGCCAGCAGAGTAGTAAATACATTAGTGACCCACCTCAAGTACTGTCCTATTCACAGTTAGTTACTTATCTTTTATCCTAAAAAGAATCTGCCGTATTTAATAGGTCACAGTCATTCAATCTCGCCGACATTTTTAAGCTAATTACAAATCTTACAACAAACAAGCTATTACCAAAAAATGTATTCCACCAATCAAAGCGGATTGTTTTGATTCCTACCCTCGTTCTACATCAGAACGAGACCTAAAATCAACATATTGCGCTCAATATATTCGACGTGAATACTAACCAATAGCACCGATACGGAGGAAGAAACTGCCATGGCTATGTTCATTCTGCGAAGTCTTGCGGCGTCGCACCGGTCTTGCAACGGGACCAGCCTCCAACTCCACCACATCTTGTTGCTACATAACACACGAGAATATACCAAATGTACAAACAATCAAGCTCTACAAGCTGAAACACCGAAAATCCCTATTATTGTCTTGTATATCATAAATATATTCTTTGACGAGCAAACCGCACTAGGAAGACATAAGAATTTGGTACAGTATCGGTATGTAGGGGCTTAATGAATTTTAATACGAATGGAGTCTTAGTACTAGCAGTCTTTATTAGTTGTTTTAATAGAGTATACATAAAAGTTATTATGAAAATTTCTTTTCTGTAAATTAATTCACCTTACGTGACTAAATGACGTCTATCAAGCAAATGAGTGGTGTAGCGAGTAAAACTCAAGCTCTATGGCGGACACAAACTACAGACAGCACATCCAAAGCTTTCCGTACCGGTATTGTAATACACAAGTGTTCAAGCAGGATGCGTCAAGATAACCTCACCTGTTCGGACGCATACAATTGCGCCATTTGCATTTGTAATTGTTGTTGACGAACTTTATCGCGCATCTTACGGGGATACACCTCCTGCCCAAATGATATGGAAAAAACAAAAAGTAGCCAGCGTAAACAAAAAAGGGGTCATGCGGCCAGTCACGTCCTAACAAAGCATTTACATAATAGTGGTTTAAGTGAACGCTAAATAACGTGTGCTACATAAATAAGCACAATCGTAAAAGAACACGGAGTTTAAATTAATTGTTGAATAGTAAACGTTGTTAACCAACATTGAACACTGGAAAGCGTAAAGGGGAACGGAATTATGTTAAATAAAAATAACGGATGTGCTGATGATGTGCTGTGATCATGAAAATGAACCTCACTCACCTGGAACTGGCTTTGTTTCTTGCTTTCTTTGGTAGACTTTTCCTTCCCAGCGTCTTTGTCCTTTTCCTTAGACTTTCCATCTTTCTTGCCATCTTTTTTCCCATCCTTGCCGTCTTTTCCATCTTTACCGTCTTTGCCTTCCTTGTCTTTGGTCTTCTTTTCTTTTTCCTTCTTCGGTTTCTTCTCCTTTGGTGGAGGTTTTGGTTTCGGAGGGCTGCCGTTGCAGCAGGCGCTTTCTATATATTATTACAATTGTTACTAAAATTTTGAAGATTCTAATATTCTATTTTTGATTTAGTATGTTCTACCGGAGAGGTACCACTGCCACACCCATTTCTAGAGTGAAGTATTACTGCCCTTCAATGAGAGGATGTGGATGCAGGTTGACTTGCACATGAGATGACCACCTTAGTCTTCGGGAGTAACAACGCATGTGTGATCAGTTACAAGTATAACCTGTATGGAGTTGGTTACAGTTGTCCATAGGCGGCAGAGCTTACCGTCAGATGGACTACGAAGTCCTTTGTTATACGAATGTAATAAAAAATGTATAAATGAATTTACCTTGCAGCAAGAAGCAGAATACATACAGCAGGAACAAAATACTCATGCCGTAGAGGTAAGTGAAGAATCCTTCGTAGTAGTACAGAGGCAGATTGTGGGTGATAACATCGCTGATGACGTAGGCGATGCACACCACCACCAACAGCTTCGCGTATATGAAGCTTGAGATGATGAACAATGAAGTCCTGTAAAGATGAGATTCTTGAATAAAAATGAGGATCGTATGAAATAAAAAAATAGTAATCCAGTAGATGGTCTTAATGTGAATTCCGGTAAAGAAGCGCAAATATAAGTATACACCATTGTTATGCGAACGACACTAAATCTAAAACAGGCTAAATCTAAAAATTTTAATGTTTTCACATATAATTATAATTTGCAATTAGATTGTATCTACTTTAAAAACCCTATCATTCGGTTTAAAGATTCTTTATTTCCCATAAGATCATTGCTTTTAACAACCTTGTCGAAGATGTCTCATTAAGGTAAAAATTGTAACATACATAATTATGTAGTTGAACAGTTCCACGAAGACACAATTTCATTTAAAACTTACAAAATTTTTTAACTAAAAAAAATTTCGACCGAAATCGAAATTTTAATTTAGAAAAATACATAAATATTGCCTACGATACTAAAATAGAAAAAAGCGAACGATACCGGAAAACTATTATAACACATACTTCTTAGACGGTTTCGGTTGTACGCATTTGAGCTCCATTTCTTTGTTCGCGGTGTTATGTTTCTCGGCTATGGCGATATCGCTGCCTTGCTGCCGGTGTTGTCCCACTGGCAGCGTGGCCATGTTATCGACGGCTTCCAGGTCTACAGTGGCCACCTTCACCTCAGCCTCCATGGGCTGGTGCTTATCCTTCCCCATCTTTCACTATATTCACACGGGATTAGGAAACCGAGGATATTAGAGGAAGTAACAGTCACACATTGTAAGGTATTCCAGGGTTAGGGCGAGGTTTAATATGGAATAGGGTAGATCAGGGAGCTTTTACGACGCAAAATGCCCCGGAAGCGCGAGGCGCGGTCGCGTTCTGAGGCAACGGCTTCAGAGCACAGAGAGTTGCGCAGTAATGGATGCTGCGCGGATAAGAACTACGGGATAGGGGCGGCAACGACCCTCCGGGCGCACCCTATTTTCTTTTATATTGCACTCCTAATAACTAGAGGGTCTGTGTCGATATAGGGGTCATAATTAAGTGACGCAACGCAGTTGATTGCAGCAATGCATTTCGTGTATGTGATTTTATTTTTGAAAAAAAAATAGATGTTTTAATAATTAACGGGTCACTACAACATTATTTATTACTAATAACGACAAACTTACTTCGTTTTAACATCTGTTTTAAAAGTTACAACGCAATAAATTCAAACACATTCAAATTGCAAATAATAGATAATAAACAATTAACTATAAGAGAATCCTGTCGCAAAACTATCAAAGGTATTGCCTTGTTTATTCCGGACAAAATAATACAAATCGAGATCAAAAAATTATATGAAATCTAGACCAAATTCATCGACAACCCTAAGCCTGGCGGCAAGCGGTCGATAGAGGCGCGTCTCCCGGAGAGTTTGGGAGGCTGCGCGCGCGACCCACTGACCCGGCCCTTACCCCAACGCCCACCAAAACCGCCCTTAATACTGAGATATTACGCATTACTTCACGACACTTGTACCAGAAATATCGTATGCAAATCACCGATAGATAAAAGGACCTTTGAACGCAATTTAGGATTGATTTCAAAGGATGAAAGGAGACGCGCATGCTCGATTCAGGATGAATAGTTAGTTCTTTAGCCGGCACTGTCGGGTCAGTGAACTCTTTTGTAAGCATCGCGTAATATTATTCTATTCAACGTATCGCACCTATCCATATGGCTGTATGAGGGTGCTTTTATCGCCGTATATACGTTTTATAAGTGGCAGTTTAATGTACTAAAGGACATTGCCATTTGTTAGAGACATTTCGTTATATATTTACGTGCCTACCCTACCAAACAATCTATCTATATAAAATAAAGTAGGTGTTTTTCAAAGGCAATTATTAACTTACACATATATCAAAATTCATCTATTCGGTTTAAAGCACAATTCGAATAATTACTTCATAAATAATAACTATGAAATTTATAAATAAAGTTCATATAGGCAAGATATAATAAGATATAATTTTATCAGAAATTGACTTTAATAATTACAACATATTTGAGTTCAAACTACTTATATGACAGACAGCGTAATAACTCGTCAATTAGATGTCAGTAAATACGGAAATTGCTTCAGTTTTAAGCGCACTATTTAAATAGCCTACCTATTTTTAATGAGTTGAACTGTATTACGAGATAAGTATTGCAAAACAACCATTTAGCTGCTTACCCTATTTGAGACAGTTCATTAATTTAATTAGCATCGCATACCCTAGTTCTAGTAAGATGTTAAAATCGTCACAAGTGTTCTAAACAGACGGATTACGACAACGGTAGGGATTTAAATTCATAAACAGCAAACTATTTAGTAAATCGACTGATCACAAACAAAGCTAATGCTTTAAACGTAAAATAAGTCTTTACTTCGTTAAAACAATTTAGGATACAGCTGTTCAAGGCCGACCCTGATGGTGTTTTTCAGGTGCGCTACGAGATGGCGTTAAGCTCGTTGCAAATCTTTGCCAAGGTTACTTGACCTTGTTTCCTGGTTACTTAATTTTACTACAGGGAAAGCCTTGATATATTAATAAGCAAAACGCTGTAAAGACCATAGAAAATAACATATCAATATCAATAGATTGAGAAACTTGAAGGTAGCTTTTTGCACATAACACATGTGTTATAATAATGTATTTAATATTTACATTTCTAAGAGTGCAACAAGTTACGATTATAGTCTGTTATGGATTTTAAATCAAATTACGTCATTTATATTTATTTGTCAAAATGGCTTTTACGTGATACGTATGCAGTTTCTTTGATGTTTGTTTCTTCAGCACCATAATAGATGGCGCTGTGCATTCTTAAAATAACATTTTTATTGTTTGTTTATATTATAACTGTCATTGATTAGGATGCCAGAGAAGCTTGAAAAATACTGCGTCTATAAAACAAGACCTAAAAAGAGCTACAGTGTAACAATTACAAATTAACACACACCATTTGTGTCGCGCCTGCATGTCTAAGCATTTTAATTGAGTTTTAATTTTATCAATGACATAACGTGGAACACCGGCCTTGTGCTCACAATGCATACTTACATAATGTTACGGCTGGCTGGCTTTTGAGCATCCTCGAACAGCTACATGAAGCACTTTATGGTGTCTAGACAATAAATAGCTTTGCATTAAGTGTTGCGTTTTTGTTAAGAAATACAGGGGAGAGAATAATGGAGCACACATATCTACTTAATGTTAACCGATTACCAAAATGTGAGAACTTGAATTGTGTTGTCACGAATGACTAAAAATTCAAAATTAAAAACCAGTTTTTTATTTTTGTAAATTATTACTCGTACTTACTATAAAAAGTGTAAAAATAACTAAATTTAATTTTTAAAAATACGCTACAATTTCCGTCCCGTCGCCTCATGGTCCGTTGAAAAAAAAATCTCTAGTGTATTAAGTACCTACGTAAAAATTCTAAATTTGAAATTCCTCAGTTTTAAATATATTTGGAAAGCGTTTTGTTACTATAAATTACGAAGTACAATAAACATTAAGAAGATTTAGGTACTCTAAATTTACAAGTTATCACTAGCAGGAATCCACAGAGTCCAGAGGTAATGAATAGTTACAAATATTTTACGAACAAAATTAAAAAAATATCGTAACTAGAATACAATACCTAGTACTGGAAAAATCAGGTCAAAAACCGCTTTTAGAAAAAATAGAACAGGAATAGTTCAAAACATTGTAGCAATGATTGAGATTCGTGTTTGAAAAATATTTTCTAGCACGTTGCGAAAATTTTAATTAACTTTCCGCACCGCGGTTTTTCTAGCAATTCACTGTGAACTCTTCTGTATAGTTCGCTCATTAAAATCTGAATTATATTTTTATTCTTTGATCATAGTATGGAAGAAAACATAAATAATTTTGTATTTAACAAGATATAATGACGTTGGTATTTATATAAACATATTCTGTACTATCCTTTATGTATATTTAGGCAAATAAATAGTCTAATATTTTTGCTTAGGTCTTTATTAAGATTTTTTGGTTTTATGATAAAAGTAGCAAACGAGCATGCAATCAACCTGATGGTATTTTTATTCACAGTTACTTCATACTTTTCTTGTAAAAGAAAACTGTGAAAAATGGTATCTTTGTTCCAAAGCTTCAGAAAAATAAAACCATTGAAAAATGACCTTCATTTTCATATTTAAAGACTTGCAAATCAAAGACTATGAGGCATTGCAGATTTCTGAAAATATAAGAATATACCACTCTATCTTATAGATATTATTCATTTAGATTATCAACAATTGTAAATATGCACTTAAAATTTTTTTTGTACACATTTTATTATTAAACCTAGCAATAAGGCAGACGGGGTACCTGATGGAAAGCAGTCACTGTTGCCTATGGAACTTATCCATCATCAGAGTCGCTAATGAATCGTCGGCTTTGAAGAAGTGCTCTTATTGCACTGTGAGATAACAAAATCATTATAGGTTACTATTCATTAAAATATTTATGGATTCACAAATTATTCACAAGTGAAGTTTTAAACCGGATTGTTATAATACTTAGTGATAAAATTAGGCTACATATAATACAATTTAGAAAGATTTGCAAAAATCATGACCGTCGCCGAGCGATCAGAAACTTGGCAACCTACCTAGCATAAATTAAAGTCAGTACGTAACGATTCGTGTCACCGACTATTCAGAGATCGGAGAATGATGTCAATAACAAGTTGAAGAACGGTTATTGTTCTCCACAATACAAAGACAATGTGAGAACATGTAACTGGAGATAAATGATATACGTAATGATGAATAAAAGAATGATGTAATGGTTTTAATCTCAGAAATAGTGGATACTATCATAGTCATCAGTATAAATAGTGGTTTAAAAATATCGATGGCACAATCTTATGCATTCGATTGGCGTTACATCTGATTGGATTACTTAATCGACGTTTTAGCATGAGATGCGTGTCAGTTAAACTGTGCGTGCATTTATAAGGCTTTAGTAAGGCTATTATGAACATTTACGTATAAATGGGATTGGCCGTTTCCAAGATTCCTTTTTTTACATGATGGAATAGCAAACGAGCATACAGTCCACCTGATGGTAAGTGGCAACTGCCGCCCATGGACATTTGTGACCCACCCCAGATAAGACCAGAATCCCAAC
>DWRA01002083.1:0-14875 GCA_018250295.1 Spathilepia clonius
CGCTGCCAGAATCTAAAATGTAGTTCTACCACCTGCAAGTACATTATGAATATTTATCACGGTTCAAAATATAAACGAAAACACACCTACAAATCCGGTTTCCTGTATCTAATGGGAACCTCTTTTATCTTTACTTTTTATTTTTATTTCTGTTGTAGCAGACGTGACAATTCGTTTTTACCTTTTGACTACGAAACCCTAACACGGTGAACGATTTCTTCTTCCAAGCTGGCAATGCGATGACGATTTTTCTGGC
The DNA here is from genome assembly GCA_018250295.1 of Spathilepia clonius. NCBI lineage: Eukaryota > Metazoa > Arthropoda > Insecta > Lepidoptera > Hesperiidae > Spathilepia > Spathilepia clonius. Next base: position 257 of record DWRA01002083.1, read on the forward strand.
CTTTATAATTTCCGTACGCGATAATTGATATTGTATAGACCATGTGATGATTTTAAAAATAAATGCCTAGTTTTTGAAGAGTGTAAAATCCTATGTGATTCGACTACAGAGGCACCACCACTAGACCTATGTCTATCTTATAACAGCAGTGTTCAGCGCTGCTGTATTCTGGTTTGAAAGGTGTCATTAGGGAGACATACTTACCCGAAGCGGTCCAGTTTAGTCTTCAGGGGTAGAAACGCATGTGTGGTTGTATTAAGAATTGATAGAGAAGAGGTATTATCCAAGGCATTCCAACTTAGTCATCAGGTGTAGCAACGCATCCGTGGTTGACTTCAGACAGCATTCTAATCTTATCTCGAATTGATTACAGATGTCTATGGGCGGCAGTAGGCACTTACTATCAGGTGAACTGCATGCTCATTTGATATTTCATTTAAAAACGCTTGGACATTTAAAAAAAAATAGGAAATATACCAACCAATAGATAACCTCTTCCTTCGGAGAAGGAAGTCGGTTAAAAAATGAAATCCCGTGTCGCCTGGACACAAAATATTAAACAAAATATATACAAAAACGTGTACAAACAATACGATACCGGATTTACCAATGATCGTACGATTGAAGAATCTTTGGCGATATTTATCTATTGCAATCGTTATTAAAATTTTATTATGTGTAGTACTTGGAAATATCAACAGTAAATATCTAGTTAATTGGCATTGAAACCACGAACGCTGCATTTGTTGTTATATTGTTTTCTAGTATTATTGCTGTTTACTAGCATTGCTCCACGGTTACACTCGTATTAAAAAATATATACCTAAAAATTTATTTATTTATATGACGCAGTAGCAAAGGAGCATGCAGTCTATCCGATTATTATATTGTTTTCTAGTATTATTGCTGTTTACTAGCGTTGCTCCACGGTTACACTCACATTAAAAAATATACCAATATATTTATTTATTTATATGACGCAGTAGCAAACGAGCATGCGGTCCACCCGATGGTAAGTGGCAACTGCCGCCCGCGGACATTTGTAATCCACACCAAATAAGACTAGAACCCTAACTGACATACCTCGACCTGATAACTCATAACTGAAGTCGACCACAGTTGGTTGCTTCCCCTGAGGACTAAGTTAGAATGCCTCGTTAAATTTGTCCCCTTACCACACCCTTCTTATTACTGCCACATACATGTATTTTTTTGTTATAAATGATGGAGTAGCAAACGAGAATGAGTCCACCTGATGGTAAGTGGTAAGTGGCCGCCCACGGACATTTGTAATCTGCCCTAAATGAGACTACAATTCTACTTGAGTCGATCACATATGCGTTGCTATCCTTGAGGATTACGCTGGAATGCCTCGGATAAGTAAGTCTCCCTTACCACACCCTTCAAACCAGATGACAGCAGCACTTAACACTGCTGTTATTAGGTAGAAATAGGTGTGGCGGCGGTGGCGCCGGAGTTGAACCACAGCGGGTTCTACCACCTTCAAAACCTTTTTTTAACAATCTAACACTTATACGCTTTCCTCATGTTTTCCTTTACCGTTAAAGCAAGCGATAATTCATTTCTAATTCGCACAAAACTTTTCAGGGTTTCAGACCGTGGACTTCGCCATAGAGGGGCCAGGATTCAGCGACTAGGCAAACCCAGCTTACTCATTCACACGAATACTAGCCTACGTACAAGATTTTAAACTGATGCTTCAATTGACGTGAACGTATCTTTGTGATAATGCAACCTTGAGTTAATTCTATTAGAAAGTTAAGATGAGAGGCTGCTCTCGTTTGAACTCGAAAATTGTAAGAGAGGTATCGGACGGCCATGGACATTTGCATCTGCGAATTATTGCAAGGCCGTAACCAAGATTGTCCTTCAAGGGACGATTATTAGTAATAAACAACAAAGTTTGAAAAATGCATTTATTTTATTGATAGGTTCATTTGTCCTCAATTTGGCACTTATAAATACGTATTTTAAATTAAAATAGAAATTGAATAAAGCGAATGAAATTCGGTTGGTTAAGAATTCTTTTGCACCATCATACTCCCCGCTTTTTCGTATTTAAAATGTATACATTCGGTAAAATATATATTTTCTTTTAGAAGCAAGTGGTTGATCTGATATTAAGTAGTCACTGCCACGGACAAAGAATGGACTCCATGTAGAATAGAGGTATATATAAAAACCGTTAACAGAACGCACGCTACTCCTTAAGGACTTAAATAGTTGTCGGATAGCCATCTAGATCTGGAACTATATTATTGAACTGGAGCTGCACTAACATTTTATATAACGTTGATTTAACCTTCAGGACAGTCATCGTTTTCCCATATCCTACAGTCGATGCTATTGACGCAACTGACTCGCGACGAAAGCTCGATAATTTGTTTGTCGCGTGCATCCACGTATGATATTTGCATAATATGCTAATACGTGCTCATTTGTTATCTGTTGATAGTGTTATACTTATCTAAGACTACAAAAAGCTAAAAGTTTCATGTTGTTAACTTGAGCAATAAAATAATAAAAAGCTGAAATAATTTTCTAAATAATATTCGCTTAAATATTCCACAAATGCAGTTTCTTATTAGGGAAGTAATAATTACATCACGTAATGTAATCTAGCAAAGTTGCTATTTTTATAGTTTTATTTTTAACCAAGTGCAACTTGAGGCTTCAGTGTCACGCACACAGGTAAATCATGTATAAAATGTTTCTTCATGAAATGTAACATCTTGTGTTAGTGTAGCGGAATCATGAGTCACGTGTGGTGAGATAGGTGTGCAGTTCACTAGAAATACCGTGGTGTTGGTCTAATAGCTAATCGCTATCTACTGGAGATACGAAGGCGCCACGCAGCGGCTCGCTTCAACTCAACAGCGTCTGTTTCGCTTCCAAGTCTCATCATTAGGCCCGCGTCACAAACGAAACGCGAATACGACTAGACGACTACGGACTCATTCCATTCCTCGCTCTCGGTACGGTACGGACGCGCCCCACCCGTTCATTGCCGACTTGACTGCAAGAGTGGAACGACGTCCTCTTGCCGACGCGTCTACCTATCGCTGCTAACTAAACTTTTATTTTCACCAATATATTTTAAAGTGAACTAAACGATTACATTCACACGACAACGAGCAAAACGCCAGTAAAGACGGCGAACAAAACTTTATTGCTCGGCGAAATATTATTCGCAACTTTTGAACGTCGGCGATTTGTAGAGCGCAAGTCGCTTTCAGTAACACGACTTGTAGATTTAATTTATGATAGTAATATTAAAATAAAGTCGATTTTTATTTTTTGACAAATATTTATTATTTGTTAGACGTGGACAAGAAAAGAGCCGAAAATGTCGAAAAAACATCTTCACAACCAAGCTGCTATACCGTTAGCTCCGGCGGTGTTTAAGGTAAGTTTTTTTTATATTTCCTATCAAGAATGTGTTGCGAATTTCAGATTAAAATAATATATTTATAACTATTCCATGTTTCATTGGTACGACTAGAAAGAGCTATGCGATGGTTTCAGTTGGTATTTTTCATAGTTTCCTGATTACCTCCGATTAAATTCAGTATCGAATTTAAATGATCTTTCAGGCGTAAAACTGCCATGGATAATAAATGCGACCTCGAAAAATCTGAACCCTAATTCGGCTGCTTATAATTCAAGTTTAATCGTATTCAAATACTGAAACAGAGCACTCTTTTTGTAGAGACAGTTTCGAGAGGAATTATTCGCGTTATACATTTACAATTTGTGTTCAAACGCTGTGCGAGTATTCTATTTATAATTTTTTTATTTGCTGAGCAAAACTACAGATTTCTGGCTGATCTTTGAGCTGTTTACTCGGATAAGCGGTTGAAGACAAATTATGTTACCTAATATTCGGCTAAAAACGTAATAATTGTATATTGTGCATAATACCTGAGTAATTAAGTGCAATGTTTCTTACTTTTTGCTACGAGTTACATGAACTTCTTTAGGTTTTCGTGTTTCAATCTCTCTAGTAACGACGTATTTGTAACCAGAGCGTAGGTAGAGAAAGTGCGCAAAATTTCTGCTATAGATTTAAAAAATCTTATTCACTCATATTTTATATGCGCGTTTTGTAATGTAGTAAATAATATTTTTTTAACCATTTAAAGTATAACTATTATATATATAAATGTGTATATCAATAATTTATAATTAAAAAAAATATTATTTTTCAAATCGTTCTTATGTAAAATTATTAATAAATGACGGAAAATCCCGTGACATAAATAATAATTACCTACAATATGAGGAAATACAATAACTAATATTATCTACGGGAAATAGTTTGACAACATGCTTAAACATTACGTATATTCTACACTTTTGAATATTTGAGCAAGCTTAAATTAAGTACGCTTGAATAATTTATAAGGCCCTTTTGTAACTGCTGAATAAAACTATAATTGTTTTTGTACTTATATGGTACAAGTATAACTATGTGGGTATTGAAAATACCTACGATGAGCTTATTATGTAGTCCCAAAGCGGATTTCCAGTACTTATCGGAACTATCAAAATTAAATGCCGCCTTTGTCATCCACATTTGTTCTTTCTGCCTTGTTGTTGCTTAAATTTACATTAATTTGCATCAAAATAAGGCTGAATAGCTAATACAAAACTGGAAGTAGCATATTGCATTAAATCGTATCATTTGAACAATTAAAAAAAAAAAAATAGTACTGCGTATGTATATAACGAATTAAGTTATTTTGTATACATAATGTCAGTAACAATATGCCTTTTTTCTATCTATATCGCACTGACGAAATATCAATATTATGCGGAACGTGTTTTTTTCGAACCCATGGCATATGCAATTTTATATCGATTTCTATGAAACTCAACACTTTCATTCATGTGCAAATTCATTTTTTATTCCTTAAAGATTAATATATAGCAATGGGCAGTAACTAGTTTAAAATCTACAATGAGATATACTATGTAAATGCTAAAGATTAGATAAATACATAGCAGACATCAGTGTCCACTAGCCTTGTCTTTTACCAGCGTAGAATAGAGTGCGTACTTCAGATATCACTGAAAAATGTAGACGGTACTCGAGTTACATGATTTCACATACGCATTGGACTATAAGTGTTAAGTATATAGAGTTATGACGGACTTTCGCATAAATTGATCTATGAAGTTATAGTAAATATGTAGAGTTTCAGGAAGTTTGTACAGTACCTATTTATTTAATAACTGGTATTTCCTTATCAATTGCAAAAGGAAATATGAAATAACTTTAAAAATGTCTAGGGCACGGCAGTGTATTGTCCAAGTTCTAAGTTTCAGCTTCTGAAAATAACAGGATGATGCTTCGTAGATTCACAAAAACATTTCAAGATACTTAACAGTTGCTTAAACTTCGATAACGATTAGACTATACTCTTGCTATTTTAAAACCTGTTCCTAAAATTGATAAAAAGTGTGTAATTATGATGTGAAAGGTGTCAGTTTTATTTCCCAAAAACTCATAAAAAATACTAGAACTAAACTAAAAATAGAAACTTGTTAACGGGGCCTAGGCGTATAATAGCAAAGAAAACATTTTTTTGTTATTTTTCGACAAATATATTGGTTTAGTTACTTTAAAATACACAAAATGTATAATAAGGGCCAAGTTCGGTATAAAAGACATTTCAATGATTCAGGGCTGTCGGCGTCGTCGTAAAAGAGTCGAAACCTGAATGGGTGCCAAAATCCATAACAATTCCTTAAATCATAGATATCGGAATGTAAACGTTCTTCAATTGATTTAAAATAAAATATATTATGACTTATCGCTTGGCAAGTTGTAATTATTTCTTTGACGGTACTATTGTAGGAAGTTGCTAGAATGTTCGATGCGGTATTGTCCCAACATACATATATTGAGCCAGTAGGTACTTTAAGGGAAAAAGATAAAATTATATATTTTTTATTTAATAAGTTAACCCCTTTCCTGGTCTTCTTGTGATCATAATATAAACAATTAAATTATTTAACAGAAAAATATATCTTGCGATTAGAATCTTCTGGAATAACTATTAATTAAAACCAAAATGAAGTAATATGTTGCTATCAGGATTGGAATACGTAAAATCCCAAAAATACATTTTGTCAAAGTCGCGAGTTAGAAAGATCAAAACTAGTCCCCCAAATATTATTAAATTGTTTTTCCATAATTCAGCATATGTTGGTTCATATAAAATTATATAACATACAGACAGACTTTACTTATCTACACATCCTTATATTTAAACAAGAATTATCTTGTAATTACTCTCAAGTGTACTTTAAATACTCATAATGATACGTTGATGGACCATATCTATGAGACCTATCAACCATCAGTGAAAGTACCTAAAACTAGATTATTACAGCTTATACGCATCTAGTCAGGGTTAGCGGTTGGTAAAGTCCATTAAAAAAAAGTTGAAATACGTTGTAATATGTTCCTTCTGTAGAACTAAATATTTCATATTTTAACTGGTTATGTTGACTTTCTTATTTATTTATACTATAAATCTGACAACCCTGGTCTCATGCACGGCTTAATAAGGAAAGATATCAGATTGCCAGTTAGTTCGCTAGACTAGACGATTACCCAGTTGAATCTAGATTTTAAGAGCTAGCTGCAATGCGTCTCGACTTCTTACAAATATAATTAAATAACTAGTAATTACCTCTCAATCTATTTGATCAAGTAGTCTATTGCTTTTAAAGAAAAACCTACCGAAGCTGAAATTAATTTTTTAAATTTAATTCTCGATCGTAAAATAACAAACAAAAACACGTGAACGTAGCCACATTGTAATTATCTAGCTACTATACATAAATATAATTTGGATATATTTTTGTGTACTTCAAGAAATATTTTTTTTTTGGCAAATTAACTTTAAGCAAATATAATTATCTTTATTGAATACACTTGGGAGGAGGAGGAGGAGGAATGCAGGAGCATAGTTAGAGAAATTTACGAGCATTAAATTTTTAAGGTCAGCCCTAAAAATAATTTGGATATATTTTTGTGTTTAATGCTCGTAAATTTCTCTAACTATGCCCCTGTATTCCTCCTCCTACTCCTCCTAAATGTATTCAATAAAGATAATTATATTGGCTTAAAGTTAATTTGTAAAAAAAAAACGATTTCGTTGAAGTCCAAAATTGGTCTCATATTCGGTATTCTATGGTAGGCCTTGACGTGTATTACGGCTGATATAATTTGATTGATTAAACATTTTTTTATTTGCACTAAATACTATTGTATCACTGGTAACTCTATCGTTTACTTATAGTCATTAAATTTATTTATTATCTTTTAAGCTGTCGACTGTATTCGGCGCCATCTTGCTTAAGGTGTTGCGCCACCTATTGTAATGCCATAATAACGCATTATTAGTTAGATCAACAAGGTCTATTTTATTATATGAGAAAGTACCTAGATGTTAGTCATTATTATGCAAAAAAACATAAATACAGATTTCTAGATGTGCACTATTGAATATTAAATTTTTATTTTAACTTTAGAATGAATATACCCGCGAGTACTAGGTTTGTATTCAGTAAACGTACCGAAATATTACAGCCATATGTCCAGCCGCATATCGAGTATGAAGTAATATTTCTAAATATTGTCTAACTGCAAGGCATGTCAAGAAAAGGCATGGCTTGAATACTATGTCACGTAAATAAATAAATACTGAAAATTTTATACTGAGCTATAATTTCTTAAGCGCACGAGGAATACCACACCACGAGACAAAATTTAAATAATTTTATATTAATATTTATTTTAATATGTCATTGCTTTCCCTGAAATTGAAAATAAAGTGTAACGGTTTTGTTAATGAAAACAGAATATAGCAACTAACAGTTCAGAAAAATATGTACTTCTATCAGTCAGAATTATTAACTTCTCGGTATTGGACAATGTAATTTTCCAAAGCAGTTACAATTCAGTATTAACGTTCATACGAAAACGAACAAATATTTAAGAGTTATGGTACAATACATGTTTTAGCAAACCCATTTTTGGTTGAGTTTATTAGCAAGCGCGAAATTTCTGTACGTACATTTATACTTACATATACAGACATACGACAATGATTTTCAACAGTGTTTTTCAAAGTGTTAGTAACGACCCCTAGGGGTCGCAATACCTCTATAAAAGGGTCGTGAAGTCGCGGTAAAAAACAACAAAGTTCTAAAAGATAATTAGATTTACCTACTAAGAAAATGTAAATTAAAGAACATTGAAATGTGTACTTAATAATTCAAAATGTTGCACTGATTTCACATATGTAACATTTTAAACTACAGGTTAGATACTGTAGAAAGCAGAGGGTTGCGTAATATTCTCTTATATTGCGGGGTCGTATGAAAAAGTTTGAAAAACACTGGTTTACACGGTACATAGACGATACATATTAGGTAGTCAGTGCCAGTTACGTTTAGAGTTAGTCAGTCGATGACGTAATGCGAATCAACCATTAAAATTTATAACAGAGATTTTGTTAAAGCATGAAACCTGAAATACGTAATTTTAATCGCATAAAGTAAATATAAATTTTAAAACTAATCACATGTGTTGCTGATAATGCACAAAAAAAGATTTGGGATGTTACTTTCAATTTTTTCCGTTTGTTAGGTGGTGTTACTCACAATTTCGCGACAAGTATGTATGCCCAGCGCAGGTTATATTATTATAAGCCTATATTATAGTATGTTTAACATTTCAGTGGCTACATAGATAATAAATAATTGAAAACATGGTTACAAGGGTTAGATTCAGGTTAATATAATTAATTTGTAAATACATTTATATAGCGAAAAAATGCTATGGAACTCTACATATAATAGACACACGTCACGCGACATCGCTAAATTTGAAATGATAGGAGAATTTAGTGAGACGCGAATGGATTTGATTTGCGGTAGCTTTCCATCCAAAAAAAATTAATTTTAGTAGTTAGTAACTTAGTAATTTCTACTACCTATTTCAATGCGCGTCCCTTTCAACCCACTTTCCCCTGCTCATTTTTTTTTACTGAAGTCAAAAAAAATAAGTTTTTTACTTACAGTCGATTTATAATTCAATGCGGCATTGAAATAATATTACTATATAAATAAAAATGCTTACGATATCTAACAAGTCGTTAATAATAATAATAATAAAAACTTTATTTCGGTAAAACATTTCGTAGTTTTGATTCTAAGATAGTTTCTAGTTATGAATATCTGACATATAAGTTGTCATTGTCCGTGGATTTCAATAAAAATGGTAAACCTAACTGAAGGCATTGTTTTATAGTCGTTGTGCGTTACGGAAAAATCGCCGCTTCTGTTATCGGTCTAATGAAATATTTTACATACCTACTTAACGACCGGCGGGCGTTATATTTATTTAAATAATAGATTTTCCGAATCATTGATTTTCCAATAAGTTTTCCGCATTTCTTGTTAAATTATCCTAATGAAATATGGAAGGAAAATAACCAGCATGTCAATTTAATTGTTCTTAGAAGTAAATTAATTGTAAGCAATGGAATTGACAATAGAAATAGTTTGTAATTTAACTGCTTGACTTCATTACGCATACCTTTGTGTTTTAATTGAATTTATAGTAATTTCTACTTGAATTACTAGTACTATTCAGACTTGAACTAATCAAGTAGATACTTAATTTAGATTTCGTTACTCGCTAATAATCGCTAAATACTCGTTAGTAGGTGTAGCGAGCCAATACAAAGAGCACAAAACTCTGTTTTACAACTGAAAGATTGAACGAAAGTTGCGTGCGGCCTCCAAATCAGTGCGCAGACCGTAGATTAAGCGGTGGCGGCGGCGGCGGACCGTTGGCTTGGTGCGCGAGCGACGGCCAAATTATGAACTCGACGCGCTCGCTCGGTCAGTGGAAATTTCCACTGGTTCTCCGCTCGTCGCGTCCGCGCCGCTCTCCCCGCGCCCCGCACCCCACTCCCCCGCGCCCGCACACACACTAGCCCCGGCCGCCATACTTGCCTTGCTCCCCACAAGCTGACGCACTCGTACGCACATACTATTTGAAAAGGGTTTCTAAGGACCTACTCCGCTCCAGCTTGTTATACGCGCCCGTCGAAAATGTTTTCAAGAGTATTATGCACAACCATTGAACCAAATGTAAGACTTTGAAGACAAATTTGTCCTGGCTTGTCTACTCTTTAACAAAAATCATTATTACCGATATTGTTACGTATTAAATTGTAATCCCTTAATTTTATTGGTAGTTCCTAACTGGATTCAATTGATTAACATTTCAAGTCTTACTCTAACTAGGTGGCAGTTTTCACATATGTGTTGTAGAAGAAATCAACAACGGTAAGTTATTAGTGCAATATTATAGGCTCAGTATTACTATTATTCCAAAGGCCGCAAACGTTTAATCAAAATTAAACTTTAATGTAGAGTTCTCATACAGGATAGAACATATACGAAATACCTAGCTACTTTATACGCGTCTCACGAAACACCGTCCACGCCGCCGAATCCCAAAAAACAGACGCCTTGTAAATTGAAAAGAGAACTGAAGGTTAAGGCTTTTGTGTCAGATGTTACCTGAGAAATTGCGTCGCGACTGACAATGGACTTTCAAATTTTCCAGAAAGATTATCACACAACAAACGCGTTTTTTTATCTTTCCTAGAAATCTGTATCGGGTGTCGCCTTGTTTACGGTCGTTTGAAAAGAAAAGACTTCAACGAATCTGTAAAGGAATACGCCTTGAATGCGGCTTAATATTTTTTGCACGAGTTACTTGCAAGACTTGGGAGAGCGGAAATCTGTGTATGCTTGTAATATTATATATGTGGTGTTCTTTAACGTTTACTTTTATTTATAAAATACTTTAAATTAAGCAGATATAGAAGAAGTAACTATTTAGAACTTTTTTGAGTAACATACGAACGAGTTAAAGACTTTTGACGGATCATAAAAGGGCTAGAACAATTTATGTAAAACAAAACCTGAAATGAGTCAGTACAAAACACCAAAAATACAAATATAGTTATCAATGTTTTGTGTATACAATGTTTTTTAAAATAAATGATACGTTGATTAATTTTGAAGACTTAGAATTACAATTGTCGTCGTACAGATTAATAGTTTCTCGAAGCTGTGTACGGGTCATGTTCATGTCGATCGCATCAGACTCGGTGTTAATATGCCAGTTAAACACGCGAGTGCAACAGACCGCATATACTAATATGATTTAGTACAGAAACATTGATGTATATATAAAAGTATCAATTTATTAAACAGTAACCCTGTTTCACCGCTTATCTCAGATTTCGTTGGTTCGTCATTTGTTGAGTTAGCTACTAACTGTACTATGAATTTCATGAAACACATCGGTGTTCAAGGAACGTACATAATATGATATTTCGCAGTGCAATAACATAACATCCATAATGCATGCTCCTCGATGTCGTATGGTGACTTGAGCTGCATTGTAAAACATAACGGCAGAGGACCGCCTACATCTGACTATGTGGGTGGTTGTATGTTTTGCGGATTACCTACGCAGCTTTCACATTGCCCATTGTTTTTGTTGCACTTGAAATACTAATGAGGTCGTACCACGAGACGTGTTCAAACAAGCCGCCTGTCCACATATTTGCCGTAGCGAAAATATCCGACCATTAAGGGATTGTGTTGGCACCCACTTCCGACTTGGTCGATTAAGTTAATTCGATGGTCTATTTGATATGCACTTCGTCAAACACTGGTACTGTCCTATTAAATTAAAATAGGTATAAAAGTTTATTTTCTATTTTTTACGTCGACACTTAATTTTACGCACATAGTTACTGTAAGTAATTAATAACAGTTTGAGAAAAGAAACATTACAGAATTAAAAATAATTACGGATGAATACCGCTCATTTAATAAAAGCAATAACTCCTATTTAATATTTATTTATAAAAATATTAATTTACAAAATAAATAATATAATATACGTATTTTACGTAAGTCTAATATGCAGTGACAATTTAACAACTCTTCCCCTCTGTTAAAAACGGGTATTATTATAAAGAACGCTCCCCTACTTGAATATAATTGCGGTGTAAACGTTTTGTTTTGTAAACGTCTACAGAGCTGGAACACAATCACTAGTTTATCCTGTTTACATATAAAAGGAAAATTTTACGCACTGCAACGAGACTTTACTACAAAAACATTTACTATAAGTCAAATTCTTATGTAAGCGAGGATACGTAACTTTCAGTCTTATTCATTACAGCTTTATTCATTTCATATTTTAAAAAATCAGTAGTATTTGCATTAAAATTTGAAAATATATCACAAGATAGATACATTTTTACAGCAAGTCAAGATGTTTTTATAAATAGTATGGGTCAAATTTAATAGCAAAATAGAGCGGGCAATTAATTTTTTCTAACAAATATTTCAAAAATCTTGCCATACGTTAAGGAATAATGGCCCCTTTTGTGTAAGGATAAAGCAGGCAAACAGGTTAAGGGCTTACCGAATTATGTAAAGCGGTCATTTCTGTTCACGGGACATTCTCACAGTTCCTTCCCTTTTCAATGGTCCATTCTTAGAAGTTTTTTAGTACGGTTTTTGTATACGTCGAATGTGGTGGAATATTAGCTACGTGTTACATCATATTCTTCTTTACGATATTTCGACTGTCCGTGTCGGCGGACTGTTATGGTAGATATCTAGATATTACATTTGGCTGCCACGGGACTTATCTAACATCCCTTATGTCTGTAAATTTAAGGCAGCCCTTATAGAGGGGTTACAATAAATCACACGCACTTGTTACATCATTTTAGCTATATTCAATATTAAATGATAATAGTTTCACTTATATATTAACTTTAAGATTTATCCCAACTTTTTAAAATATTTCAACCATTACAACGCATATTTGAATGAACACACCTAATTTAAACTCAAATATTGTTTTGAAAATTATCATGAGTAATTATAATTAATATTCGTTCTATCTTACCATCAGTAGATAGCTATTAATATTAAGACACATAACCCCAGACCGTAAATAAAGGCCTCCAAAGTTAGGCCGCCAGGTGTTGGATGTTGGTTAAATATCGTGTAAGCTTCCCTGCTTCAGGGGATTACGTTATGATATCGTTTCTGATTGTTATTATAGAGAGATAAATTCCATTCACTGATTTTTTAAACTAAACATAGCCTTGAATGTTTGTACTCTACGATTGATATTTTGTGTAACTGCATAGCGTAACGGAAATACACTATCAAAATTTCCGGTCAACAATAGGTTTAGAATCGTCGGCTAGAGGCGATGGTTCTTAGAAAATTTTCAGAATACGGTAAATTTGCTCATTTGTGGCCAAATCGACTTATAACCTTTGCTGCACTTTAATTATCGCGCAATTTTACAGTAACGTCTTTATGTATAGCAGTGATATCCTAGTAGTTGAATCACGGCGTCTCAGTCGACGGGACCGAGGTTCAAACCCCACGCACCTCTGATTTTTCTAAGTTATGTGCTTATTACAATTCAATTATCACTTCCTATACAGTGAAGGAAAATATAGTGAGAAAACCTGCACACTTGAGAGTTCTTTAAAACTTTAGAAGTCTAACTAATACGCACTTGGCCAGCGCGGTGTACTATGGCCTAATCCCTCTCACTCTGAGAGGAGACCCGTGCCCAGCAGTGGGTCAGTAATGGGTTGATGATGTTTTTACGTGTATTAGCTCTGAGAAAGTTCCCATCTCTTATGATTTTTAGCGTCTCTGGCCATCTGGCGCATCGAACAACCGCTCCGCTTTATCCCAGGGTCGGTCCTGACTATAACTGAGAATACGCTTAATACTTTTACTCATAATCATTTGCGTAAAGTTGGTAAACTGACAGGAAAACCACACGGTGGGCAAATAATATTTGTTACGCTATGCTAAGTGGATTGCGTGCGCAAATTATATACATAGATAAATTATTATTACAAATATTGCGGATAACCGATTTACTATACCTGATCATGGGTACACAGTAAACATATAACATGAGGAAAAATAACTACTCTAATTAAGCGAAAATATCATTACTTACTATAATTATAATTTTATTGTAACAAAAAAGACAGTTTGACGAGACTCGTTAAATTCGTCTCTTTGCATTTTTTTAATGCGTTTTATAACTACCACGCGTGCTATATGCGTATTTATTTATGTCTACGTTAACATAAATTTCACCACTAACAATAAATAAAAGAAACGCAACTATAACTAATAACAATTGGACCTACATATGCAAACAGGAACCAATCCACACACATGCCAAAATCATTAAAAATGTTGTTGATTTTTAACAATATTATATTTATGTACATAGAACAAATTATTATGTGCAATATTGTAAATAGATTTTGTTTAAAATAACCTTAAATTTTACAGTATACAAATTTTCGACAAAAATGGCTTTTTCTCAACACTGTCGTTGTGTGGATTGGTTTCTGTTTCCATAAGTAGGTCCAATTATAACAAGGTAGGTTCTAGTTTCAGTTTTTTCACTGTAAACGATGTCGTATG
>DWRA01002084.1:0-14873 GCA_018250295.1 Spathilepia clonius
TGACCGGGGATCGAACCCGGAACCCACTGCGTGTCAGACCGGTATGGTGCCCGCTCCGCCACGCGGGTCGTCAAAAGTCGTCAAAAGGCGGGTAGAAAAGCTAACTATTTATGAATAAACCTCCACAAGTCCATAATTTATCTCTTATTTATGTTTTAGCAGGCTGTTTTTCATAACGAAATGTTTTTTATCAAAATGATTTAGGTTAATCCTTTGATCCCTCTAAAGCTAGTCGCTTCATATTCAAACTGTGTCTCACCTACACATTCAGTCAATCGATATATGTATCCAAGTAAAATATATAAATCGAACTTATGTTTTACTGTCGGTTCTACGATCTGTATGTAGAATACTAAAATATTTTAAGATAAAGATTAGCCTATAAGCAGATAAGCGTGAAACTGAAGTACTTAAATTGTATGTTAAAATTGTGTTCAAATTAGTTCAATAGGGCAATCAGGGAAATACACGACTAAAAATAAAAGCATTTCATTATGTTTCTATAAGAATATGAGTTACACATGGAAAATTGTAGTTATTTTAAAATTAATAAGATAAACTTATAGATTAGACACGTATAGATTTATACATGCAAAGGCCTGGAAAAGATTAACTTCCAGTTGATTTTGAAAATCACGTGATTGTCTAAATAATCCGTAAAAATAAAATTTAGAAATAAACTAAGCTCCTTCATTCGTATTCGTGTTGTGACCACCCCTCCAAACGTCAAATCTCACCGGACTTCCAACCAGCCCTCGTTCCAAACACTCGCCCTGAGTTATTACAGCATAATCATTATATTCTATTATTAATTGATGTGAGCACACATTTTGACGCACCTTTCTTTGCATCGTATTTCTTTCAAAGGGAAATTACGAATACGCTCCCTACTTTGTCGGCGTTTACCGCTTTGTTATTATTATTGAAGCACTTAATTCATTAGGCCTGTAATAAATTTGTTTACGTAAGAAAACATACAAAAATATTTCATAAATATTCGTGGGCATGGATTAAAAAATATAAATTAATTAAATGTATTTTAAAGAAGCTATACACGAAATCTATCTAAAATATCGATACTCTTAAAAACGTAATATGAAAGGGCTCATGTACCTACTTCACAACGTAATACACGGCTAAACATTTTGTCATAAAAGGAACGTACCAAATGAACGTTCAATCCACCTCATGGGACTTGGATCACCCGCTTACATTGGGAACTCCTTTGGTTAGCATTACTACTCCTGACTACTAAGGACTCCTACTACTCCGGACTAAGTTGGGGCGACTCGTGAAAATGTTTCTCCCTTAAAAGCAGGGACCCAACAACACTTAACACTGCTAATATAAGGCAGAAATGTGTCCGAGGATGATGAATGACCCATTTAAACCCCTCTCAAGCAAGCAAGCTACTAAATTTAGTCTATTATCTGTGTTCAAACTTTTTTTTTCCAAATCACTTACGGACAAATTGTTAGCGTAGCTTAATTTTTATGAAGACAAAAACCACAAGGCCTACAACTTACCACTGTATTAAAACATTAAGAACAATAATTGGTAAGTTACATAAAAACCTAGCATTTGATAAGATGTCACAAACACAAAGAGCCATCCCTAACCTTGCCATCACGTTAGCATTAAAATAAAATCAAGAACGTCGAGCTAATATGAAAATATCGCGCTATGTAAAGAATAATATAAAGAGTAAATGTGACAGCACAAAAGCTTTCGGTTTACGTTTTATCGTATGAAGCTTGGTTTTCACAAAGGAATATAATATTTATATCATGAGGAATGAATTATTAGGTATAGTGATTGTGGCTCACACCATATGATGTATTGTTTTGCTCTATCAGCGATTGTCTTAGAGAATCGATTTATACTACAATTCGGTTGTTATATTGTAACGATCATAATTTTGCGATCTTTAGTAGTTACGACGGTCGAAACTATTGTTTCAAATTCAAGAATTCAGTGTGCTGAATATGAGAAAATTAATAATAAATAATAACCAGTTACATCATCAATTCGATATATTTCTTAGCAACGCTCTCCAAGCTCTTTTACTTGTAAACCTAAGTCTGAGAATACAATACATATTATATTATGATTCCTATAGTGAAAAGCCGACTGCCGCCTCCTAATTTGCCGCGAACGAACGTCTAAGGTCGGTTCACTCACAATAATACGATCCTTGACACATTTTCGCTACGGAGTTCTTACCCACTAAAATAACAAAAGATATCGGCGTTTCACTTTACGTGTATCTTCACAATTGATATACGATTGGAGTGGAAGTAACCGAGTTGAGGCGATATTCTATCAATAAGTACAGCGATATAGCATATAGGAAAGACTTACGAGAGTTCAAATTAACATAATCAAACAGTTTAAAATTGTATACAGGTTAATATTATAACTCATTTATTATGCCCAAACATGTAATTGGCATCATAACAATCTAATGTATCCAAGAACTTAATACTGTAAAATGTAACATGTGAATTGTTGGTACCGTGTATAAGTACGTAAGTAAGTAAATATAATAAAATTAAAAATATTGTTCCAATAACAACCTCTCGTGAGATTTCATGACAATGCGGCTATTCATAATACTAAGTAACTAAATAGTAGAACAAAACCCCAAAATTGCACTTTAAAAATTACTTTCACAAGCATTTCAAACGTACCTAATGCTTTAAAAAGTGTGTTAAAACATCAGAGAGCAGATGTTCGCGATTGTACCTAGCCGAAATACTCATACAAGCTAACTACACTACGCGTCGCTAACACCCGGATCGTTATGAAAACCCGAGGAAAAATTACCCATCCTCGAAATTAGTAAACAGACGTTGCATTTTGCATAAAGGGACCAGACAACACTGTCGGGTAATATGCCATCACCTTAATACGAAACAAACACGTCGCCTACCATCCACGTTAGCCGAACAAAAAGACACTTTTGTGGGGAAGCGAAAGCAAATAGGGAATCCGGGAACGAGAAACTTTTTGATCTGGGATTAATTTTCCTATGTGATGCGAGTGGTACTGCATACCGACCGCTGTTTTGCACTTTGACTGAGGTTTATAAAGGCATTTGTGAAGGTTAAACAAAGAATGCCGCATATGATATCAGCAAAAAGTGCAAATATCTTGTATTTATAACATGAATGGAGGAATGAAATAGATGATTTTAAATCATATTGGAGTGTATATGAATTTTGTTTCATGTTTTACTTCTGTTTGAAATAAAGGCAAGCTATTTTTTATGCCAATTTTATTGTATAATTCTACTCCATGAAATATTTGTAGATGAGCGAATACCCATTATTTTTTGGCGTAAAATGTCTAATCGCTCGTTAAGTGCACCGATAGCCTGTCGAACTTTCTTATCACAAAAATACCGGCAGATTTGAATCTGTAATAACAACGAGAGTATAAATGACCTAATAACTTTTGAACCCACAGCGGATAGAACATATCTATATGAGTTTGTTGTGCCATATTAGATTTTTAATACAATAATGTTATCCAATCCATTTATAAGTCATGACTTAAGCATAGGCCGACATTTTTAACCAACGCTCAACAACTGCAACTGCTCAAAGGAAAGTTATCGATTCATCGCGTATATTTCTTTAAACCTTATTCTCTATGTTGCCCTATCATGCAATTAATCAAATGATTTTAGAAAATCGCATTTATTTTAAAATAACAGCCGGATATCCAAACTTTATTTATTATAGATATCTACTCACCAAATTGGTTGCATAAAATATAACTTTTCCAGACCGACACGTTTTAATTGCAACAACTGTATTTGGTCCTGATTACCTGCCATTAATTACTGATGTTGCCAGCAATTAGTTTCGATATGTCAACATATAAAATGAAATGCAAAACGCTTTTAACTATTCAATTTTAAAACTGAATTCGAATATTTATTTTATTATTCAATAACATGAATGAAGTTTAACCATTCGTGTAAGTTCGTAAAGTGAATGATTGGCGTATAATGGATAGAAAAAACATGGTCGGTAAAGCCATTCGTAGGCAAAGCAAACACAACTACTGAACAGTATATTTTGTTTCATCAAATAGTCGCTTTTTAAATCGAAGTGTGTAAATAAGAGCATTTTTAAAAAAATAAAATAAAAAAACACTTTCTGGTCTGACAGCTATATTGTAGGATTTCATAACTTATGGTTTTCTGAATACAAAAGCGAACACAAGAACATGCAGACCTAGAATGGGAATCTAAATCTGCCATAAAGATGCCTTGCCGAGGATCTTATCTGGGGCTTTCTCCGAGACACATTATACTGGGGTATGGTAGTGACTGTTGTGCCAAGTTGGTTGACAAGGAGTAGAAATTCCAGTAGCACGGGTGTCGACTTTTCAATCGGGGAATCCTATCTAAGGTACATTTGATTTTTGCTATAAGTATTTAAGTTATAGCTTTCCAAACATATATCTATTCAGCCTTGGTCATCATGGTACTTTATAGATCCTTCTCAATACCCTTCTTATTTCCACCATTTAAATAAAAATGTATTGATAATAATTATGAATCCTTTAACACAATTCACATACGGTAATGAAATAAAACAGTTTCTATAATCTATTTTGAGTATATCCTGTATAAGTTATCCATCGCTAAAAAATAATATTTATATTTTATCTTTTACATTTTGATGCAACGAGGTATTAGTTTGATTCGCACCAAACGAACTTTCAAGAGTTGGTAAAGTTGCATCACTTTACTTGATTGGGATCGATTTGCAGATGGAAATAACACAGTTAATTCCTGATTTAACAGAATATTATCGAGCAAGAATCTCAGCTGCGGTAGAACTACAACTAAAACTTGGAGTTTGTTAAAGAAATACTGCATCGGCGTATTAAATGGAAGCGCGCCAAAACTTTACAAGTAGACGATCTAACAAGTTAAATCATAAAGATAATATATGTTACTCCTCAGACTTGGCCACTGTCGACATTTTTTAAGCAATTTAGATAATTATCTGCGGGAAAATAATTTGAATCTAAGTGTCGTAATTAATTAAGCTACGTTGATTTAGTTTTCCAGCAAAATCGGCTAAAAAAATAAGATTAGGCCATATACATGCATAAGATATTTACGTAAAATCAAACGTACATATTATATGAGTACATATGTATATGTAGTTGTAAATTATATGAAGATTTGCTTTGCAAAAGATTTTTGTTTGTATTGAGATTAACTGATAAAAAATATTTTTTGTTTAACTTAAGCACGAGGAACTACTACGACAAAATTTAATTCCTTATCTGTATTACAATATATATTTGTTTATATCCTACGATCTGTGGTCCGATATTTTTGATAACAATACAGCTATCACTTGAAGTTAGACACTTCAGCATTGTACTGCATTAAATAATATAGCGTATTATGGATTATTTATCATTAATATAACCACCCCTTAGCAATCAATCGGAAGAAACGCTCGCAGTCCGCCTGATCCAACAACAGCACTTTATACCTATCACAAAATCTAAAAATACTTTGCAACTAGAACTTAAAAATTCGTATATAAATATATTTCCCCGTGAGTACACAAATTCGGTTGCAAATGTATAGAAACTAGTAAGATAAGTCAATAAAGGCGTGAAAAGAAGTATTCACACGAGTGTAAATACGTATCAAGCATTCAGTTCCAATCACTGGAGTTTGTAAATCCCGTAGAACGGAACATAATGGAACTAGTGCAACAGAGTTGGTCTGAAAAAGAAACGCGAGTAGCAGCCAATCAATCTACATTTACAATCATATGAGTATCGATCCCGACGCGTACTGGGACCGAGTGTACTTGATAATGATGTAGCGATTTCTCACAATGCAATGCAAGTTGGTGCGATAAGAATACGTATTAAATTGAATTATTTAGTTACAGTTACATACATTTATGAAAAACGTAGTATAAAGAGGATATAAAAGAAACGCTGTATAAAAAGCGTATTAAAAACAATTTAGTAATCATTTGACAGATAAAAGCGTGTGGCCTTAAGTAGCTCCAACTCCACTTGTTCTATTAGCTTAATTTCGACTTATTAAAAAGGTGTTATGGATATTCTTTTGCCGCATCTCTATGACTAAACATTTTGCGAAGAACATGTCACGCAATGTTAACAATAGTATTATTGATAGCATCTACTGACATTACATTTTTTTCATTTGTAATTCATAAAAATATCTTTAATTTACATTTTTATTTTCACAAGTAGTATTTTGTTTCTATTGATTTTTCTAGTTATAACATTTTTGATAAATAAATTTTAAAAGTTACGCAACCACATTTGATAAAAACTAAATAAACTTATTTTTACATTCTCAAACTTCCGTTAGATAACTAAAAAGTTACGTAAGCGTTTAGATTCAAATGTTTTTATATGACGGGTGTGAATAATATCCAATATGAATATAAAATTTATAATACCTTAATCTACAAATACATAAATGTAATCCGATTAATATTTAAATGAACTACGGTTACGGCGACACGCAGATCAGTATCAAGATATTTCCCTCGCAGTGCAGAAATCGTCAACGAATCGTTGCTCCGAATAGTTTAGAAAGACTTCATTTGATATACGCAGAGGGTAACTTTAATATCGGATAGTCTGATCCCGGATCTCATCCGCCCCTCGGTCGCATATAAATAAATTTGTTCACATTTCAATTCATTATTAAATAAATCAATTATTCAATCCAATCGTATCCACTCACTGAACACAATTGTTGTTTCGTTGAAATCTCTATTAGCCAAAGTTGCCGAGTATTAATACAAATAATATTATTCAATGGACTAAAAAGTAAAACATATATTCATTATGCTATCGACATCTAAAAATAGATTATTGAATAAAGTGAGTAACTGTATAATTACAGAACTTGATAAAAAATGTTATTTGATAATACAGGGGAATATCTTGGATTTTGAGTGGTCAAAACTCAAAAGGATTGGATTGATTGGTTCGGTTTGATCAAACCATAAATAAATTACGTATGTGTTATTTGCCACTGATCTTTCCATTTATATTACGCAGATCGTCTCCGAGACGTCACAAGGATGACGTAGGGATATTTTAATACAATAAGTTTGTTTGACTAATAACTAATACGACAATAAAAAACAATTTACCATCTTAAATAAAAATATATAAATCAACTATAGTGTACTAGTTACATAACTTATTTACTCACAAAAATAAGTTAAAAGCTCGTCGACTAAATTTCCAAGTAGTTCAATCGCAGTAAGTTAATCGAAGACTAGGATAGTTTCCGACTAAACTTATAGGTATGAAATTGAATTGATGGCAAGCATGCCGGAGCCGCCAACGTCGGCTGGCGTGAAATTATCTCGCCAAGTGCAACATCGCAGATTAAGTGACGATCCTTACCTACTGGATAACCTCACCGACATCGATCGACTGGCCCACTTTAGAAAATAAACATGAAAGAAGCTAACTTTGCACAAGAATATTATGTTCGAAGTGGAAGCGTGAGAATTTAACTTTCATGTATCGAGATTTTAGTTGCGGTGACTGCGGCGTAACGCAACATTCTGCTGTATAATCAGAATCTAAATAATTGTCTTGGGACCATGATAATCCAGTTAGTTAGAGGATTATTGAAAGATACGTTAGAAATTTTAAACTGTGCGATCCGAAAAATTTAATGACTTCACGGTATAACAATTGAAAACTACTTAATGTACTCTCCGAAGCACGAATAAGCTAAAAGAAATGCTATTGCTATTGCCATTCAAGTAGTTATTTTTAACCCCTATGTCCCTATTATCACACCTTTCTAACCAGAATCCAGCTGCGCTTAATACTATTGCTTTGCACTCTGACCTGAATGACTTTACGTCTACTTGGACCATAGAACTATCAGCGCTCTAGATGATATTGTTTAAAAGTGTTAGCGAAGTGAGAATCTACGGATAACTTTAATGTACATAGAGATTTTAGTAGTGTACCGAGCATTTTTATGTAAATTACTTGCGAAGGAGTGTAGAGTCACGCTTTTGAATGTCTCGCCCACAATGGAAGGAAGCTTCCACCCCCTGATTTCAACTTTTAAAACTCCGCTTGTTCATTTCTAGACGAAGTATTTTGCGACATATACTACTACTTAGGTATAGACTACGAAGACGAATACTTTCTTTACGGACAATACGAATGAATAAAAGATTAAATGAAAAGTTCATTAAATGTTTTCTTCACTATTTATATAGGTATATATTATTTATAAATAGAACATATAGATGCATATGAGGAAATACTATTCTATAGTAGTTTAGCAACTAAATAAACCTAAAGAACTACAAAAACACTTAGCCTCTCTTAGTGTAAATATTTTCTTTAGGAATTGAACTTTTGTTTCAAAAAATTTTTATATTTCTTTGTGCTTTTTTTCTATTGTCATTAGGAGTTAATGAAATATGGCTACATGTGGTAACGAAAAGAATTTCAAGATGCTAGTAATGTACTAATTTTTATAACATAAAAGCACGCAGTCCACTTGATAAGTGGCCACTATCGCCCATGCACATCTTTGATCGACCTCAAACACGATTAGGGTTCCACTCGAGGTCGGTCACAACCGCGTTGCTAATTATTATCATAGCCTCGCTCTCTTGTGATTTCTTGTTTAACAACTTCACAACGGACGAGACTGCTAGCATGGTTGTAACAGCAGATGCATTCAATTCTGCCCGATGACAAGAACACAAAGCAAAACTCGGTCGCACAGTTATCTTACGTAATGCAAAAAGTGAGTGCTTTGGAAATTCGGAATTCCGATTTTGATTCCCACTTAGCATTCAAACCACAATCTCTTTCACACGCGCTCTACCAGTTGTAATTCGAGAGAATCAAATTAACGTGTCAGTTCGCTCGTTTTTCTTCCGAAACTTGTGTTTTAGCTCTCAGATAACTTTGTTAATTAAATTTTGCATTTTTTCTTCTTCCGCTAAGACGCTCTGTCGGCTTCACCTGACTTGGATTAAGCTTTTCACGTACTGTATGGAAAATAAATATTAACAAACTTTGATTATGATGCTCTTTTTGATAGATAATTTTGATTCTTTATCGGTTTCTTAGTTATAATTATTTACTACAGACAACATTTCAAAAGAAAACTCATTAATATAGACATGTAGATAAAAAGAAATCAAAGACTATAAAATGTAACATTTGAAATACATTATAGGCGCCTTGCAATCTCAGTCGTGATGCAAGAACTAAAGTACTATGAAAACCAAGAACTCAACCAAGAACTTAAATACTATAAATAGAAAATCCTGTTTAATTGCTTGTCTATCCATTTATATAAAAACTGATGTTTACAATATCTCTAGCAGTAGCAGCGTAGAAGTGTAACATAACATATTTCTCATAAACCGCCAGTCCTATTCTGCCTTCAGCTGTATTTAAAGGAGCTGTGTTATGATAGGTGGTCTCTGTGGGGGTGCTAGATGTCCACGCAACAATGCTAACTTACCATTAGTCTTTACTTCAGTTCTGTAAAAAATCTACAATCCGCAAAAAACTAGCTTTAGCAAAAGATATAGCTGTAATCTAGTGCATAACCCAGGCCGTTAATACGTTTATACCAAGACGGGTTCCCGAAATAGAGTGAGCAAGGGTTAATAAGGGGGCGTTGGTTAATTCGCGGCTAAGAGCGCTTGCCGTGGCGCGGGAGCGAACTACTTAACCTGATTAGCAGAAGAATCTTAGTCGAAATCTTCTACTTTTATATAGTCTATGGAACCATTTAAATCGTAGAAGCATTCATTTATTTAAAATACTGTGTAATACTCCCATGCAGCAATTTGAGACAACATAATTTTATTTCCTAACCTTTGTCACCTTCTGTTACAGGTATAAATGTACCAATAATAGGATTATTATAAGTCAAATTGATTTTGTTGATGAATAAATAATTTAAATGGATGACTTATATACGAAGTTTAATGTGCATTTAATGCTATCGCACTTTACTAATTGTATTTTTATTCCTACCATATTTACGAATCGTAGGTTAAGCATTGCTACGAACACTTTTATCTCACAACAAAGTAGAACAATTCTGTAAACAATAAACAAAAATTTTACTGAATACAGACTTAGCACTATTTCAAAAATCAATAAATGGTCTCTAATAATATCCTACACAGTTACGGTTTTAACAAATTTGCCATTTTATGTTAAATTTTTAAGTTTGATATATAGAAAACTTACCCAGCATCACTATTATGTCAAAAATCTACTAAATGTGATATATTTGTTTTTTTTTTTCTATTTTAAAATAGAACACTAATGATTAGAGACAAAATGAACGAGCACATTCTTACAGTATTTTCTACAAAGCTCGTACGCCTCTCCCATTTATTGAACTGTAGACATGGAAAAAACATAACTTAAAGGCTGTGCACATACTCGCTGTGTGCAATGGGGAGGCATGCGCCCCATTATCAACTAGAGAATTGTCTGTGAACATGTGTATGCATACAGTTGCAATTTCCACTCAATGAGTAAGAGGGTGCTAATAGTAATATCGTTTTTGCGTTCGACTTTTACATCGAGAATGTTTATTGTAAGCAGAAATGTACTTTACCTACACGATAGTATTATGCGCAGCTCTGTACCCGCTTGTAAATTTATTTGTATTTGGTTTTTCGGTGTTTAAAAGAACAAGGTTCATTATCATAACAGGCAACCTATCTAACAGATTTTATGAAGATTCTATATTAATAAAATCCATAATAAAGTAAACAAGAGGCGAATGGATCTTTACTTAACGAAGCTGCTCTTTAAAAATGGTCTAAGTGGTATTAAAAGACATAAATATGCTTAAGTTTTACTGGAGAAATATAGGAGTTTCGTCCATGAATACTTTAGAAGATACAAAATATGTTATCATTAAAGACGTTTATGTTAACTAGATAGTCTAACGCTCCAATAACGCCGAACTGCACAACAGTACAGATAATATTTCGTGAAAATTCAACGATACCTTCGTTAATAGAACCCAATATCATATTAAAATCACAGTCACTTACATGTAATATTTGTTCAACAACCCGTGATCGCTGTGCAAACATTTTATCGATGTAGCAAAATTTTAATTAAAAACAACACACATTATTAAAAATCGCTGATTTGCCATGATTTCGTTGAATTGAATTTGACTTTCATTTGCAAATCGCTTCCGGGCTACATTAAATATTTACCGAGCTCACCCGAGTGTTAGGCGTAAGATAAAGGATTTCCTCAATTAGTTTCATTCAAATCAACACGTCAAATCAATACCTACTCATTATCGTCATTATCAAATCATTTTTACCCACTGTAGGGCCGTATTCTTTCAAAGTAAGAAGAGTTTGTGCCACGCTCTTCTACGCTGGCCAAGTTTGGAATAGCAAATTGCGTACACCTTCTCTCAATGTCTTTTACTCTTAAAATAAGTGATATTTGTTTGTAATACTTCAAACAATCATAAGTGCCCGGTTATGAGCATTTTATCCCTGAAATAACCATGTATTGAATAGAAATAAAATATTGCCGAATGTCAGTTACTAGTAAATTCACCATCGGTTGCGCCATTCTTGTGTGTGTTGTATTAATTTTTAAGTGGCATTGTGACAGCGTCCATCACGACACGAGTTATGATGATTGTAGTGGTTTTTTACGGCTGCCCTTTATTAGGGAAAGTGGCGGTGATGTCTTCATTCCGCCATTTTGTCCCGATGTCATCTGTATCGTTTGAGTGACGGTCGCGAGCCCAGTTTATCACTCGACCCTTTGTAAAACGAGGGTTAAGTAAGCAGACGGTGTGTCAGAAAAATTGCTTGTCTTTGCACTTGGAATGAAAGTTTATTCTTGGTTTTATTTTAACCTTATACCAACGTGATAGTTGTCAAAAATCTTACAGAAATAGTATAAATTGAATAAACCTCGACATTTACAACTATATACTTACTTATTATATATTTTTTTAGTATTTTCTTTGACAAAATGTACTTCGCATAGTATGTTGATATTTGCTATGAAAACTTTTCTAAAATATATATAAAATAGTATTTTTTGGCCTTACATAGGGTGTAGATGGCGGTAAAAAAATATAACTCCAAATATCACTATCAATGAAAATTATAAGACCGTGAATATAGTACCATAAAATTATATCGTTCTGTTACACAAATCCGGAGGCTGTTAAACATGGATCACGGCATTGCCTTCAACCGAATGTGAAAGGGTTGTTTGAACAGTATAATAATAGTGAGAGTTCAAGGGCAGACAGCAGGCGCCGATTTCAATATAAATATTATTGCAGTGCGCGCTAAACGCAAAATAACATTTGCATATTTATAACAGCCCTCAGCAAACATGGAGGGAATTGGCTACGGAGCACGAGGCTGGGTTTGTTTTTGACATAATGGCCCTTTGTCGATGGAAGCTGTTTTCCTTAGAGTCATTACTCAGCCTCTGTCTGTTGCCGCGAGTTGTGGAGAAAGTTACGTTTTGAAAACAATACGCGACATGAAACTGCGAAATTGCACGCGGGGAGAAACTTTTAATTTGCTGAATATGCACTGCCTGCGCAAAAACGGAAAACAATACTAATGTATCACAAATTGACGTATTGTGTGACAGATTACGTGAATATTTGCGTATTGTTTCGTATTTTTTTCAACAAAACTGAAAATATTAAAATGAACTAATAAAGTATTTGATAATTTCTTTCAATGACATTCTCATACAAGTTACACGTCGATTATTTTTGTAAAAATTATGAATAGTTTAAGGAAAACTAACCAAAAACTATCAACATACTATGTAATACATAGTATATTTTTTTGCCAAAGAGTTAAAGGTCTTTTTAAACAAAAATACGAGTTCTATCCGCATATAAGTTTCAACTCATTTAAAAATCACTAGCTCCCGCCTTACATAATGGGACACCACTTAACAATAGCCAAACGCTTCCTGCTGTAGGTACTCAAATTCGCGGTATAAAAATTGAGAAATTCATACCACTGCATTCTTGAATTCCCCTCATTCCCGTTAAAACTAAGATGTGTCTGGGGTAAATTATTCGCAAAATTTAATCCTACGTTTACACCCAAAATTCCAGCTTGAATTGATCTCTTCACAAAACAAAAGGTACATGTCATCAGAAGAGAATGGTTGCTGTGTAGCAATTCTCAGTTGTACGCCATTGTAGCGATGGTATTCGAAGGAACATATCAAGTTCGAATTCCGCCGAGGTCTCCAATTCTCTTTGGCAGACTACACTGGACTAACTGCACCTTAGTTTAGTATTGCATTGTAAACCAGTGGAAACTATTACGTTAGCCGTTTCTCTATAAACTGAATAGCGTAATTACGTATGCTGTGGCAGACTTGTTAATGCAATATTAAGGTATTTCTAAAAGATCCACCTTAATTTTCAAATACATTTTATAAGACGAAACTAGCAAATGGCCATGTGGTCTATCTGATACTAAGTGGCCACTGCCGCCCAAAGACATTTATCAACCTCAGATTAGTTTAAAATTCCTACCTGAGTACGACCATAGATGCGTTGCTACTAAATTGGAACGTTTCGAATATGTATGTCTCCATTACCACACCCTTTAAAGCAGAATACTGCTATTTTATAAATGCAACCAGTTATTTTCAAGTTGTTAAAATATTTGTCTGTCTGTATAAAGGCTAGGCTAGGCTTGCAGACGGCAGGTGGTAGCATTATCTTTAACATTTCCTTTCAATGCAAATATATGTACAATAATTAAGTTAATTTAAAATTTAATTACGTATCTATTACTGTGCAATAGCTGAAACTTCATATATACCTAATCTAAATTAAAATCGATTGAAAGAATGTAACCACGACAAAGGCCGTAAAGCAAGATATTAATCAAGTATTACATATTAGCCTTACGTAATAAAAAGCTATGACGTACCATGGCGAATCGTTGAATCTCTTTTAGCGTGGGGTGAACAAAATTTAACGTAGTAATTTATTTTTATAGTCACGGGGAACGCAACAACCACTTCTGCCTGGTATAAAATAATCACATGGGTTGAAAAAATAAGGGTGGCTCTTGCGAATGTTCTAATATTTAAAGTGATAACAAGCGTAAAGCTCCAATTTAATCTACTCAAGATTGTAAGTTTACGGTAAATATGAAAATGCAATTTACAAGCTATATTTTTTCTGATTTTTACGTTAGACTAAATGCTCGTCCGTTGTAGTTGCACTTTTAAAATTTTGTTAAAGAATTTTTAGTTGCACAAGGCTCTGAATTAAACCATTTAACATGGGATTAATATCAATAAAATCGGTAATTCTCATTATTCAATGAATAAATGTATTTTTATACTACTTTGTACTACGTATTTTTAATGTTTTATTACTTTTATGTTTCTGTGTACTAAAACTTATAAATAAATAAATAAAATAAATAAATTATTTTTTTATTTTTATGGTAATATAAACATTGAAAATTTTGTTATGCAGACACAAATATCCAGGTTCAACGAGCACCGCTACCACACCAATTACATAACTATTTTATAGATTATGCTATTAGGTATACATTTTATTTATAATAGCAGTACAGTATTACAATTATAGCAGTGATAGCTTAGTAACTTTAAATTCTGTTTCCAATTATAATCTATACATATCAATCTATAATCGACCCCAGACAAACAAATCTACCAAAGGTTTTAAAGGTAGTAGAACCCTTTCTAGTTCGACTCCGGCGGCACCACCGCCACACTTATTTCTGCCTAATAACAGCAGTGTTAAGCGC
>DWRA01002085.1:0-14872 GCA_018250295.1 Spathilepia clonius
AAAATGCTTTTTAGCATTAAGTCCGCCTATTGTACCACAATTAATTTTTTGGTCAATAAAGAATAAATAAATAAAAATATAGACGACTTGCGTGGCGGAACGGTACTATACTGATTTCACACGCAGTAGGTTCCGACTTTGATCCCCGGCCAGACAGCTATCTAAAAATAATTTAGATCTCTGTTCTGGGTCTGAGTTTTTGTGTATTTGTCTGGGTGTGGCACCCACGACATCGAATCATACGAAAAAACTTTATATGGGACTGTGTGTACAAAGCTTCATTTATCAATTTATATTGACTTTTCAGTAGTTTGCAATTTACACAGAACTCGATAAAATAAATGGAATTTAAGATTTTGGACGTCATTCCAAACCTTTTTCCATAAATTCCACTTTGAGAACAAATCCTTATCTACACTTCCATATTAATATAGGTAATGAGTTATCCATAACACAATTTCGTATTTAATTTATTATCCAACGAACCACTCAAACTATCAAGTTTAATGAAAGTAGGGCATGTTGTAAACGCGAATTGTATACAAATAAAAAACGTCTTTTAATTTTCTCCGTCTACGTTGCTCCATCCATTATGTATGGAGCGCTCTGCTGTTTCCTTGATTCATATCTACGCTTACAAGTAGTTTCGATTAAGATAAGTATATATGAATAGTAAAATTGCCATTCGTTTACGTTAAATGTAAATTTTAGTATATTGTTATTTCTTATACAATTGCTTGTACCTCACATATATATTTTTTTCTTTTTTTTTCGTGGGGAAACCCGTCATGGGGTCCTCTCAGCCGCCGTCATATGCCGGACTCCTACCGGCTAAAACCCCACGGTGTTCCTCTGCACGCTCTTTGCCGGGACCACGGGTACGAACCTAACATACTTGACCTAACTCTAGCCTAGTTAGGTTAGGTTAAGTTGGGTTGTCTTTTCTGATCTGATAAATACATGTTATAAGACGAAAAATATGATGTGTTTAAAATATTTTTGTATTTTCTTCTAATAGTCCAATAGGTCTTAATTTATTATATAATTTGAATACAAAAATACAGAATTAGAGACCGTTTTTATTGGTATTCTACAATCCGTGCCGAGTAGTAGGACAGTAATGGATTAACGACGATTAAAGTTATACTTTTTGGTGTAAAAACTTTTGAAACGGAACCAATTAGGAGGGCTACGTTACGATAATATATTTTTTACAATTGAAATAGTAAATTAGATATGAAAGCTGTTAAATCCGCACCGACATTCTATTAAAAGGTATTATTAAATGGCAAACCACATTTATATTAAAATAGCTATTACCTCTAAAATACAAGCGATTCAAGGCAAAAAGAGTGAATATGAATATAATATTACATATAATAAAATTTGAACAAGTCACGTGTATCGATTAAACATTTATATAATAATATATTAATATATCAACTACGATGCAATTACCATCAGAATAAAACCGACAAATACAAGAAAACATCAATTTTAATAATAAACATACACTAACATTTAAAAACATTTCAAATTTTCCATAATCACATACATATATAATGAACATTCAATTGAAAACGACGTAAGTATAATTTTTAACTTTTCAAGATCTTCAAACACAAATAAACTATCAAAATATACTCCACTAACAAGGGTCCACGTACATTGATTCTCAAAAATATTATAACAGATATAAAATAAATATAACAGGGTGGACCCGTAACGCACTTGATAACGGCTGTTAACCACGGCCTCAACACTCCTTCACATTCCCTTTATCACTATAGATGGATAAGTACATCAATTTTGGTCTACCACTAGATGCCTAGCGAATTCGGTTCAGCGTTATATTAAAATACACGTAATACTTAAAACTAGCGTTGAAAAATGCTAGCTGACGCCGCTATTTATACCTATTTTATTCTTTTTGTGAGCATTCTTAGATTCCTAGAGATATTTTTTTATAATATCGTATTTACAATTCCAACGCTAGTCCCGTCCTAAACATTGCTTTACCTGGACAGATTTTATAAATGCAAAAGAAAAAGCTTGGTACGAAAGATTTAAAATTCGACAATTAAAATTCAATCACATAAATTATTCACCAAGGTACAATACGGATGACTCTTTTGTTTATATGAATTGTGATATAAATTAATAAGTTGTATTTATTTCGCAAAATAAAAACGAAACATTTTAATTCAAGACACAAAACTGATATTAAATTGGCTGCAATGTTACCAACTTTCTTTTTAAAATCATAAATGCAAAGCTTGTGTGAATTCTACGAAGATTAATAAAAAACTGAAGCTAAAATATTTACAGTGTTTTTGAAGTTGGCATTTCTATCGTAAAGATCCAAGTTGTAGTATGTTTTATTGTATGTTTTGACTATACAAGTCCATGATATGTAGTTTCACGTCGTAAATAATAATTCTTTTCTATGAATCTGACATTTTATCTTTAATAACGGTCAGTTTTGTTTCTCGAATTAAAAATCGCAGTTTTATACAAGGGGTGTAATGTACAGTACCTATACAAGAAATACATAAGAAAATGACAATTTATTTTATAAGAAATCTTCATGTTTTTTATTATTAATATCTAATTGTATAACATTCAAAGTTGGAAACATCTTTTAGGATTTTATTAGTCGAATTTATGTATTGTATTGTATTTACGTGTCCTCGAATTTTTTTAAACAAGTTATTTACGATTTCTTAGTACATTGTCATGTTCTTATGTTACAAATTTTAGTCAATTCTTTCTATTAGCCGCCAAACCGAATTCAAGTTGTTTCACAGCCTTTTGAAAGTCTTGGTTGTTTAAAATACAATCTCTGTCCTATTTTTAATAGATTTTTGTAAAAATATGCCAGTCATATCTTTGGCGGTGTTACTGTAGATAACTACTATTTTATATACAGACAAACATATTTTTACATTAAGATTCAAATGAGATTGCGTTTATTATTACAAATATGAATATGTTATAATACTACTGAGCGATATTGCAAGTTATTTTGCTGTATATCACAATGTATTTTTCATGTTTTACAATATACATTGAAATCGTTAATAGCTCAATTTTACACGATCTTTTATAGATGGCTCATTCATGTTGTCGTATATTGTTATTTATGAAATGTTGTATTGTATTACTAAATATACAATTAATACGAGATTCATTCTTCACTTTTCGACCAGTATTATCGATTTTGTACCTTAGGAGTATACAATTACAAGTCCACTCTAGTCGAAAATATGTTGTTTTTTGCATAAGTAAATTAGCAAGAATCGGCTCTACACAATGGTAAAATGCATTAAGTCTTACGATGAATCATTTAGAAAACAATCGCTTTCTAGTCAACGTCTATGAAAACCATATTCAAATTGGACGTCGCGCATTTTAGTCCGTCCTGTAAAATTTATATTTTAGCTCTTAATATTGTATACCTCTAAGGTACAGGGATATTTGCATCTATCGCTCCTACATGTTATGTACATAGTATAATATATCAAATCATACATTATTGCATAGGACAGAGATACAATGATCGTATTAAAATAAGAGGCGGGAATGAAACTGATGTTCAGTTGTTAATTCTTATAATACGATGTCATTTGTATTTAGTATCACATTTTAATACATAATATGTCACTTATGCGTGTCGATGGCGCAAATGAACAATTTAAAAGGAGTTAATATTGACAGTAATATATTGCTTTCGACATAAAATTGCAGATCTTTCATTATTATTTCAAGTTATAGGGTATGATGTGTCTGCAGTAAATTACGTTCCTAATTCAAAATGGCTGCGTTTATACATATTAGCAGATAGAGAGATAGACATACAAATGATGTCGTTTTGTATTTCAATCAATATCAAGTTGTACTTACACGGTTACATACATTTTTTTAGGTTTACTTCGAAAAACAGTTATCTCAAAACTTTTTAAAAACTGTTGACATTATTTGCTGCTAAGGCCATCTACCCCACTTCTATCTCTTCGTATATTGTTCAATTGCGCTGTCGACACCGATTGATACATTTTGATCTTATAATTATTTTGTAACATGATGTTGCTTTTGATCTTAGCCTCTTCTATTTATTCTCAGTCTCAGGGAATGTTTGTTGGTTAGTCTCTTCGTTGCCTTACAAAATATGTTCATCACGTCGAACGTTTATAAATGTCATAAAAAATATTTGAAGGAAATTATTCATTTTGCTTTCGAATAATTATAGTGAGTAATTTGTTTATACATTAAAAGAGTACTTAGTACTATAAATCTATTTGAAGCATTTTTTTTTTACATTTTTCTAATTTTTTTAGCTTACATTTGCTCTACAGTAAAATATTTATTCGATTACACATTATAGCACTAATCGATACAATCAAAATCGATAATAATTATTTATTTTTTATTATCAATTGTCTAATAAAATTTTCGATTGTAATTGTTTGTACATTTTAATCAAAGGCATGTTAGAGTTATTCGCTTTAGTTTTAAAAAGATCACATTGTTTTGTGCGTGTCTACATATATAGAAATGTTTAGACACATCGTATCTCACTAATACCATGTGATCGCCACATCTAGACATGAAGGGTTAAGGCTAGTGTACAGTCAGCGAGAAAAACGCGTCTTCAAAACTAATATTACATAATAGAAAAATATGTCATTTTTATTTTTTATAATACTGAAGTATAATTTTCATGTAATTATTCGCTTTTGACAAAATCGATATGTCAGTGTAAATGTAAAAATTTAACATCATGCCATGAATAGAAATTTCAATGTTAACAAAAAAATATTAAGAGGAACCCCTTTTGCTCATAATTTTACGTACTATACTAAATTACAGTAGTTAAGACGGTCGCGTACTTAGCTAAATTAAGTACGTAAAATGTAGTACCTGCATTCAATGACATATAGGAAACGAAAGATTAATTAAAAAATATGATTTCGATATTGAGCAGCGACTGTCAACATCATGACAGATTGACATTTTTAATGACAATGACATTTTTTTATAAACTTTGAGCACAAATGGCATACAAAATAAAACAAGTTTCGCTGCCTGTACACGCCCTTTAGTGATGGAAAAGCGATTCTTTATGCATGTCAGTCTATACATATATTTCAAATGCAATAGTTTTTCGCTGGGGACGGACTATACATCATTTGCTAAGTAATTATTGCTGAATTTCAAATACTGAATATAACAAGGTCATGCCGAATATCTCAGTACTTCATCTTTCCATAAACTCTTCGTCACACGCAACTAACGTTCGATTTACGAATGTCAAACTAATAAAAGATGTACATTGTAACATTAATATATCTTTTTTAGCTTCCACATGCTTCGTACACTTGGCCGTAACATCACAACTGTATATACTTATAGAGGTGACATTCGGTTTGCGGTTTCGGTTTAACGACAATACGAGTAAGTTATAGATTTCTACCTTTTATTTTATAAATTAAAAGTAAACGAGCTAGCATCCAGCTAATGGTCAGTACTTTAATAGGATTGGATTTCCACCCGAGGTTAGTTGCATTGCTAAACCTTAGGACTAAGCTGGAATGCCTCGTTTCAGTGTGTTTGACAGTAGTGGATTTTGACAAAAAAAAATTTTTTTTACATAACAGTCAAAATGTCAACTTATTTGCACCAAAAATCCCGTCAAAAAAAAAAAAAAAAGTAATAAAATTACGTCATATTGTCGTTACACTTTGCTTTAGATGTAGCAATATTTTTTTAATACATCCCTGAGTACAATCTCAGGGTCACGATTTTATCCCTCTATAGGTTCGTTTATATTATTTTCGTTTACATTCCTTTACAATAAAATCTCAACCTCACTTGTTTTAAAACAAATTAAATCGTTCGTATCGAAATCGAAATAATAACTAGACATTCACAGTGGCACTTCACAATAACTGTATCTCATACAGTCGCGAGATTTCTCTTAAAGCTATAGATGATATAAATTATAATATGTATTTAATACTTCGTTACAAGTTTGTGCAATAATAGTGTTAGCGGCCGTTGGGATCGCGTCTGTATATACAATGTCCCACGGATCTTGACTAGATGTTGAAACTGATAAAGGAATTATTTGAGGCGAACTAGTTCTTTTTTTAAATAGCTTTCTACACAATACTCCACACTAGGACACTCCTTGTCATAGACAAAGATGTGGACATAAACACTGAGATTCTTAACAAATAAAAGTTAAGGCAAAGGCAAAGTAAAAGCAAACAGCCTAAAAGATCAAATGATTTGCTTCAAGACGCAGCATAAATGTCTCCACAAAGGGTTTGTATAAACATAAGAAATACTGAATTAAATATAGTATGTTTATTGTTAATCATATATGAATAACATTAGAACATACATCTTTAGATATCTTAAGATGCAACCAGTTTTCAATATTATAGCTATTTCCCGTATAAATCAATTCGTATAACTGTTTGTGTTCAATAACTGTACATTTAAATTTAAGGTCATAAGACGTAAAAATTTACACGTTTTTGTCCATGTCCATAGTCCAAAGCAACCGACACAAAGCGTTCTGATGTGGGGCATATAAGTGTGTATTTATTTACTGTCAGTAAAATGCAGCTTAGCCATGTATTTTGTGTACAATTATATTACTAACCAGGAACTAATGCTGTAAGTGTAACCTTAGTATGAGTTTCAATCAAATGGACAGCCCTATCTCCGTTATTACAATGACATATTTAGTTCCTAAACGTTCCACCAGAGGCGCTGCTTATAGATATATATGGGCGAACTCGACATTTAGTCTCCGTCGACTCGATCCAACGTAACAACTCATACTAAGTGAACCGGTCACGTGATCAAATATTTAGTACTAAAATCTATAGCTCGCCTCTAACAATTCCTTCCAGTTAAAGTCTACACGCGTTCCACACCAATATCTTTACTACTAAGATGTTTAAAGCTTCAGTTTGTTGTTTAATTAGTCCAAGGAATTAAATTCAGTTCTTTAAATCAATATCGACACTTGTACGCTTACGAATCGTATGGGGAACATTTTCAACGCGTTTTCTGGCTGTAGAGTACCATTTTTTCAAATAACGGTTCAGAGTAAGTCGATATGGTCACGTGGCCATTGAAAATGACCATCCGCACTATCTTATATGGCATTGTACTATATTTTAAGACAATTATATATTATAAATAAGTAATAGTAGAACTATAGACGATTTTAGGCTAATATTATCGCGGAATTTATACATTTTGTTAGGTAACGGGTACTCACTAAGTTCTGATTTCTTAGCTGCCGATATTTCGATCCAGTTGCATGGACCGTAGTCACGGCGGAACTCAGAACTATATTTTCATAGGTATCGCTCTCTCTGAAGTCGTTTTATGAGAAGTGAGTTCCAAAAAAGGTCTTAAATGTATGTAGGTACTACATTATTTTTCTAAAATACTATTTTTTTTCACCATTTCAAACAAAGATTATAAAAAAGTTACAAAAAATTATGAAACTATACAAAAAATAAAAAAAAAACCGAAGAGATAAAAAAAAACAGAATCATAAACAGGTCACGCGCTCAATTCTGGTACTATAAAATACTGAGCTGACGATCACAAAAAACTCAACTTATTAATATCAACTAACAATTAGATCAACGGTAAAAATGTCCCCCGTACCATTCGAACACCAAAGGCCAATGAAACAGCCGCAGACTATAAATATCAAACAGGAACGACAATTAATTCCTTCATAAAATTGGAATGACTATAAATTTATTCATTTATTTATTTATATACACGATTGAATAAAAAATCAACAACATCTTACAGTTTTAAAATCGCGCTATTGTCGTTTGGAAAATATTATTGACAATTGGTTATTTTGTGCGATTTTTGAACGTAGCCGAGCGTTCTCTTGGCGTGCGCGCGATGATCATACGTAAAAAGCGTTGCACTGATTCTATAAACTTTGGAACTTCATAAAGATGAGTATACACACATATCTCTCTTCTCGATTGACACTCACACATGGATGGATGCCATGAAACTATAAGAGCGTAAAGACGTCTTGACGTAAAGGATATTATTTTTCATAATTATGGTAGTGTACAAAATTAGTATAGCATCCTTAGTCTCGAAACATCGATATTTTAAATTTAATTCGATATCACGAGGGTAAGAATCTGTTACCCCGCTCGAGCCCGTCTTCAATGGTATATTTACCCCTCTCTCCCCAAAACGTGCGACGCTATTTACGTATGATCCCATACCTGATTCATAAGATGTTTCACGTTAATTTGATCAACATTAACTACGCGATAAATTCGTCTTTTGAGAGATGTTGCCAGTAAACATATCATTCGGCCTTTCTCAATGGTTTTTATACACATTATAGTACAAACGCTAGGACACTATGTTTTTTGAAACGAACCGTCCGTGTGCACACATTAGTCTTGTATGGCGAGTTGTATATATTTCTTTAACATTTGTTACAAAAGACCAATGTGTGAACGCAGACGATTCAGCTATCAAGTATTCAGTTAGTAATTTGGTGAAAATTGACTTTATATCTTATCTACATTATATAACATTTTTATAGTTTTGACAATAGGTACATTTCAATGATATATATGAAATTTTAGTAACGCTTAAAGGAAATTTTTAAAGCTATGAAACATATACAGGTGAAGATAATCTAGATAGCATTTTGCGATTGCTAAGTGCATTAAATATTTTGTAAACGATGACTATGTGGATGTTTTATATCTTTGATTTATATAACAATATACGCATAATACGCAGGAACTTGGTGAAAAGAATGCTTTTGTATGTGACACTCACATGTGACAAAGAATTCTCCTTTACATCGATAGAAATATAATCGATTTTAAGAGTACAAGATGTTATTCGAGATATTGATATTAATTAGGCCTTTGAATCAAACGTTGGCGTTACGTTTGTCATTTGAATCGAAAAATACCAATTTTTAATTAAATCTTAGCGGTAATGAAAGATTAAAAGTCGAAGCCTAAATTCAAAGTTATCCTTAATTAACTTTTAAATCTAGAAAAAGAATAAAATATAACAAGAACTCACTTTAAAGTTGTTTAAAAATAATATTGAAAGTGAGTTTCGTATCAAAATGATAAAAATTAAAATCAAATTATAAAATTTTAATCAAAGTGACATTCTATATACAGGTTGAATGTAGGAATGAAAAAATGAATGAATGAAAAAATTAAATATTTACCATGTTCAATTAGGAGATATCTTAAGCCCAATCGAAAGGTAATATGACGTACGTACGAGTCAGACAGAATTTTAGTTTTTATTTTTATAACCAATTTGAAATTTGAAATGTACAAAACTTTTTTGGAATTCCAATTTTGTATTAATGAATGAATAAGGAATATTTTAAATCCGATTCAATCATAAAATAGCGACGTACGACTCTGACTGATTTATAGTGAACGATTGAATGAATTAGTTTGTATTTTTTGAAACAATTATTTACAACCTGTACAAAGAATTGAATTTTTGACGCAAATCAGTTGTAGCCATTTATTACTATTACTTTATATTGGCATATGATATAGCTACATATTCATGTGCACAGACGGACGATAGCTTTATATAGAATGTATAGATTTTTCGTTTAACCACTTTAATGGGACTCTGCCGCCGGTTCACTGAAGTAACTACGGGGAAGAAATCCAACGTAGTTAACAGTTATATGAAGTTACGAAATAAACTGGACATATAAACATTCCAGAGTAATTATTGCATTTTATCTTCGCCTTTGGATCTTTTATGTGTCTGTGTATTTGTCACAAATACAGACGAATATTTGTTGCAATATTGGTTATACTAAATTTGAAATAACATAGCATGTAATAGAATCAACAGCTACAACTGACTTGTTTAAATTTTGAACTATCGAGAAAGATACAAAGTTTAATTTGAACTTAACATTAATCTATCTAAGTTTAATCGCAAATGCGAAAACACCACACACTATTATAAATCTAACAACTAAAATCTTAACCTACCCACTTTAATGAATTAATAAATTTTATATTATCCGCAACATTTAAGATAATTTAAAAAGCAATGAGACATATTTTAACTACACTACCACATCAAGAGAATAATATTTTTTTAACATTTAATTTACGAGTTACTCGATTAAGTTATTTAAGCAAATTTGTTAGAAACTCGTGTTAGTGACACGAATTGTTAAATTCCATTATGGCTGTCAAACACAACGATATCGTTAGAGAATGTAACGATATTGATACTAAAATTAAGCTATATTGTTACAAAAGTCGAATGAATCGACTGATAGACAATATATCGAGATATCGATCCGTACAATGAAATCGATATCGGTATTGTTAAAAATTACATAATAATATCAATTTATACCAGCTTCCATACACAAGTTTGACAGCTGATTATTCAAACAATATATATATTGACACATTTTGCCATAAAATATCACGTTTACAGCTTCATTTATATCTGTTACTGACTAACGAGTCAGACACGGGTCGTAGCAGACAAAAATATAACTCTATAAACTGTGTATAGATGTATTTATATCTTCCGTAACACGAGCGTGTGGATATGGGCTACGTTTGTCAAAATATTATATAGATGAACATTACATTTTATTATGTAACAGGTACTCACGATACGGTGTTTCGATTTCTTAATTGCCGATATTCCGATCCAGTTACATAGATCGTGGTCACGGCAGAACTGGTTTGATTTACCTATGAAACTGGTTTCGCCGTGACCACGATCCATGCAACTAGGTCGATTTATTAATGAAAATCAAAACATCGTGAGTACCCGTTATACGACAAAATGTATACATTCCGCGATCATATCAGTCTAAAATAATATAGAAGAATATTTTGCCTGACACGGCTCGTTCAACGATATAAAATGACTTTGGTTGTTAGGCGACTTCAATAACGTGCAACATTTGCAATAGTTATGAGGGAATTACAATGACACCTGAAGACTTTATGGAATATTATAGTGTTCATATGTTGGGTTTTAATAAATGATTTTGTAATTTAGTTACTGTAAAACTCACGTTCCCCTGTCAAATATAGGTTAAAAGTGTAACTGAGCTAAATCCAACGTCAAATTTTCGTACGAGCAAAAATCTGACTTATTAATAGTCATTTTAAACGAAATAGAACATCCTCTTAATCCGTATCAGGTGAAGTATCCAATTATCGTCATGTTTTCCTGAATAATGTCATTTTTATCTTATATGTTGTTCTCTTTTGAATATATAAAATAAGAGTGAGACGAAAAATGGATTTAGTTACACTTTAAGCCGACAAGTTCAAATACCATACTAACTGTTTAGGTTACAAGTCACCATCGTATTAGGTCTTAATGCAACAGTT
Source organism: Spathilepia clonius (assembly GCA_018250295.1). NCBI lineage: Eukaryota > Metazoa > Arthropoda > Insecta > Lepidoptera > Hesperiidae > Spathilepia > Spathilepia clonius. The sequence goes on from DWRA01002085.1 coordinate 11,445, forward strand.
TGTGTGTGGTTGGCGGTACGAGATATTCATAGTAACGGTCACGCCAGTACGGGTAAGGATACCTGCAAAAGATTTACTTAGTGAGCATAGACGAAGTATTTAAATAGACTCCTATGTACTTTTGCGTATTAGAATATGAACTCGACGCTTATGATGATTTCTCATTGGCTAAAATTTTACGTTAATTGTTTATTCTGCACGTTGATTGGCTCATATAAGAGTTTGGCGGTAATTTTTAAAAAATATATATATTTTCATAGAAATGTCTGGCGGTAAGTAACTTTGTCGAAATTATTGTAATGATACTATTTGACTAATTTGTATTGAAAAGTATTTGTTTTGTATTAGGAGTCTATATATTTACTCAATCTATGAATGTAAGGCTAAATACATAAGGCTGTTTCCAAATAGATTTTTAATTTCTAATAAGTAAAAGTATAAAAAATTTGCTTTTAATTTGGTAACACTATTGGCAAAAGTACGGCTTTTTGGGCGTGCTATTTTTTAGTTATATTTAATTATTGAGCCAATCTTAGTTTGCAAACAGTCTTAAATTAAGAAACACTTTGTTTGAAGAAAACAGATATCCAATACAAACATAAATAAATTGCTTTGTACGTAAACAGTTGCATGCATAATGGTGCAAGATATTGAAAATTACGATAACAAATTATAATATCTAAATTTGCAATCACGAATATCATGCAAAGCTTAAAAATAAATATTCAATATTATAGCTTCTAATATGCCAACTGAATGAACTTTATAATACTTTTAAAATTTAAAAAAATATTAGATAATTATTAATTGGCTTTTAAGAATGTGGCTTAATAGCCAATTAATAATTTATATATTTTTAAATGTAATTTATATTTAATTGTTGTTTACTACGTACATTTTGTTGTCAATTATATTGTAAAAATGATGTGTATTTAGCTACATTTTAAATAAATGTAATTACATTGTGAATTCCTTATTTCCCATACACTTTTGTACAATATAAGATTCAATAAAATATGTTTTGTTGTAAAAAATATTATTCCACTGATGTTATTATCATGTTTTTTTAATGTTGAAATCATTAAAGATATGTAGTGGGTGGTTATGTGATATGATTACGTTATTTACTCTACAGACCATAGACAACACATAATAGTACGCTTTACTGCACAACGTACGATAAGCCGTGCGTCCGTTATCTGTTACTACTTAGTTATATAACTTCAGTAGTATATTTCTGTACCAGACTACAAATAGGCATGATAACAGATTTTGTAATGCTCTTCTGTAATGCATATACACGGCTCTTTCTAAAAATAACATCATATCATTTTTGTTACTTATTCTGAACTAAGCGCGAAGAGACTTGCAAATGTCATGGCGTCCGCTGCCGATGTCACGCCTCAATATTGCTTATATAATATGTACTGAGGCATGACGTCATTCGGTCCGATTAGCTCTTCAATCATTTTGACTGCCGACAGTATTTTATACTGTTATTTTACAATCATAATTAATCGATATGAATACTAGTTTTTTTTACAATTCTTTCAACATTTGTTTAAAATAATTCATTTTTAACTTTTTTAATGCTGTTATCATGTCTATTATGAGAATACATGCCTTCAGGTATAGTATAGTTTTGCCTGTATTCTTATAATTCAAAGTACAAAGTGCGGCAAAGTGTACGCCCACTGCTACTTACTACACACTACGTGTGCTACGCTCACGTGACGTCAGACGACTCGAATGCTACAATCATTTTATATTTCGACGTTGACATGAGCATTTATAATATCAAGTCACACGCAAGTTAACGTTATAACGATCCAAATAGTTACTACGTTATATCACTGTTTAGACCATTATATAATTTTTACACTTTAACTACACTACGGTATGTTATCTTAAGTTCACAGTGCGGCATGGTGTACGCCCACTGCTACGTAGTACACGCTACGTGTGCTACGTACGCTACGATCATATGACTTTATATTTTGATGTCGACAGGTGTACAATTAAAAATATCGAGTCATACGCAAGTTTCACGTTGTAACGGTCCAAATAGTAGTACGTTACATAGCTGTTTAGACCATTATATTGTATAACGTTTACACTACACTAGGGTACATTAGCTTATGTTCACAGTGCGGCAGGGTGTACGCTCATTCTTACGTGTGCTACGTAGGCTACAAGTATGTGACGTCACAATACTCGAATGCTACAATTATTTTATAATTCGTTACTACGTTATGTCGCTGTTTAGACCATTACAAAACTTCCTTTACACTACGGTACACTAGCTTATGTTCAGTGCGGCAGGGTGTACGCCGGCTACGAGCGCTACGTGCTACGCGCTACGAGTGCTACGAGGCTACGCTTACGTGACGCCGAAGGGCGTTCGCGTCTCGAGCAGTACGTAGTCCGCGCGCTGCGGGCGGGACGCGTTGCAACGTAGTCCGGGGTGCAATCGAGCCCACGGTACCGGGGTCCAGCCCGCCATCTCCGTGAATGAGTTGATTTGCTGGAATGAGACGAGTTGTTATATAATGGTTAAGTATTTTGTGTACGAAATGCAATTAATTAATATTTATTATACAATTAATATTTATGTTGTTGAACTCATGTCCATGAGTTCTGATTTTATAGTATAAAATGGTTCAAATTAAAAAAAAAAATGATTTTTTCTTTTCAAAAATCGGTTATATTACCCGCTTCTGAACCATCTGTGTCAATTTGGCTACGGTTTGCAAAAACACCCTATATAAAATTATTTATCATACGAATTACGAAATGAAAGTTACAAAGTGTAGATCCTTACTAATTTATTAAATATTAACATTAAGCGCTGTTGGACGGAAGACAGGCGACCGTTAGTGGCTTAATTTCCTATGTGCTTCCGTGCTTCCGAAGTCTAAATGACAACCTCGATTCGTAGGAGTCGGTAGGTTCTTCGGAATAGCATCCAAAATGGGTGGCCAATCCATGATGTTAACCCGTACTTCCCCTACCAAATCTCAATGAAGTATCGTGATAATGTATACTCCAGGCTTTCACACTTTTAATAGACACCTGACAATATAAAACCGTTTACAATCGTGTTGATATTGTATGCCTTGTTAAGTGCTCTGTAGCGAACTCTTTTGTATATAATTTTTCTAATTTATTTTTTAATATAAAAAACGTTTTATAGAAGAGAAAAAGAATATTTTAAGTTGACGTTTAAGTAGAAAATTTATTGTAAATAGAATTGTGATATGTTTTAGTTCGTTTTAAATTGTAAATATTTTTATTTTCTTATTAATATAGAGGTAATACCTGAACGACACCAGACGTTTCCTTCATGCTCTATAGACCAATTACTTCAATAGTTACTGTCGCACGACGCGAGAGAATATCTTTGAAGCTCGCAATGCACCCGTGCTATG
>DWRA01002086.1:0-14869 GCA_018250295.1 Spathilepia clonius
GAGTCCGGCATAACCATCTGCGTCTCCCCGTGGCGCAGTGGTATCCATGACGGATTTCCCCACGTACAAAAAAAAAAAAAATCCCTGCTCACTGCATGAGGATGTAATGACTAACTATTCATCGTACTCGTACATTAACTAAGGTATTTTCGCATCCAATTTTACTTTGCCTTATATTATGGTACATACCGCATTTATATGTGCATAGGGAGTACTCTTATTAAGTGGATTGTAGGCTCATTACTGCTTCATAATCAATTAGTTAAAAGCCGACCGATCCCAAAGGGCCTATTAGAAGTACGATATGTGGTAGACTGTAGACATATGAACATGTGGCAGTGACAGCATAGTGATTTAAGTATTGTTGATTAATGCCTTTCATATATATTTTAAATAATTAAATGGAATACATATACAATAATAACATACAATTATGATTATCACTTAATGTAATTTATTCAAGAACATTTTATTGATTGGATTAATTTTGAACTCAGATTTAAAGGAAAATAAATTGCGGTTTAACAACAGTTAGATATAATAATAATTATCAATTCAACTCGTTGTCAAAACAAAACAGTAGTATTTTCGTAATACAACCCGATATTTATGATATCTAGTAGTGTGATAATAGTGATGTGAATTCGGCCTTCCAATTTCGTAATCCGAGCTTCAAATCCCAAACACATATTTTTTGTATGTTAAATGAGTATTTGAAATTAATTAGCACTTTAACGTTAAAATAAATGCTAAGGAAACCTACTTCCCTGAGAGTTTTTAAAGAGTTCACAAAGGTGTATGAAATTTTTAATTCGCACTTGATTCGCGCGGTATGCTATGGCGTAAACCATTCTCACTCTAAGAGCTGAACGAGGCATATCAATGGTATAGTTATGGGATAACAAGAGACGTATTAACAATAAATTCTAAAGTATAATACATATATGCAATCATATGTATTTACTGCTCTTGCAATCCAGAAAACCGCATTGCAAAATTATCAAACCGCAATACTTAGAACTCGTGTGGTAGATACTCGTACATACGATTCGGATTTTTATACGTTGTGAGTTTAATTTTGCAATTTTGAGAAGTTTGACAAATAATTTTACGTCTTACCGCTTAAAGAAACATAAACTTCAACGAGAAAGATTATTATCAAATTACAAAAAATATGTAATTGTTAGCACATTAATATTAATTGATAAAAAAATATTAATATTTATCATATTAACGGTTTGTGGTTAAGGCTATCAAAAGTATTAAAAATACAGACTGTTCTCTGGACGAAAGCTGAACTGGTTAGATTATACACGGTGACAAGTTAAACCAAAGTTACCGAATGTGAGAATTACAAAAAAATACCAAAATACTTGTTTCTACTACTTGTTTCTTCGATTAAAATAACAGTTTATAAGAACAAACGAGTTTCGCAGCAAAAAAAATGGGTCTAATTTAATATTTTCCGACCGCAAATGAATAACGCGGGCAACATTTTTCTTTTTTATCGCCGATAAATATTCAAGTAGTGAAAAACTAATAGATCCATAACTCGGTCGCTCACTACTCATTACATGCTTTACGAGGTAAGTCACGCTTGACCTAACCTCTACAATCTTTGATTGAGCAATTTTCTCCGACAACCACTCTTTAAGCGATAACTTAGTTAGATTAACACGTTTCTGCCTACAATGTGAGTGAGCACGCTATGTGTTTAAACTATTGCGAGGAAATTTTGAAATTAAAAATTAATCGTTGGTTATAATTATACATCTTTATAATTTTAATAGTAAATCATAGCGACGTAATGCTTTAAATATGTTTTATTTTTAAATCAATATTACACCTGTTTTAAACGTGTAACAGTTATAGTAGTGACGACGATGGAAGTTTTACTACATTTAAACTTTATCCTCGTAGAACAATAAATTGTTCATAATTGGTTTAATATAAAATCTGCCTAAATTACGAACATAAAGTTGTAATTGAATGAAATGTTACTTTTATAATTATCTTTCACTTCTTTCTTCTCTTACTCTTTCTTGTATTTAACTTTTTAATTTGTCACTTTAGCATCTTTCCTTTATTTTTTCATTTTTATTTTATCTTTTTTAGCTTTTGTCGCAGATCCATCGCTTGTGGTTGTTGTTTGCTATTATTAATTTTCATTCTTGAATAAATTGTTCCTTGTTTAATTTGTTTTGACATACCCTTAATTTTAGTCTTTACGTTCTCCTTCATTTTACTCTCTTATGGTCGTCAGGAAGATATTGCTGCTCGTAATAGAAACTTACATTTTTTATGAAGCTATATTTAGTATTTTACTTTTTTGAAAGCAATAAAGATAATTACCTGGTTACTTTTATGTACTTAAGTGAAGCATTCCAACTTGGTGTTAAGCAGTAGCATAGGATTTGAGATCATTTTCAGGTTAAACATGTATACCAGTTTGTTACTTCCAAAACATAAAAAATCAAACCCACTTTGAAGTAAAAGAAATTGACAACAACTTGACATGACAAAACAGAAACATGCTCACTAGGGATAGAGACTTGCCATAAAACGTGGATTCTCTCGAAAATTCTGGAAACTACCTGATATATGGACACCGGGCTGGAACATTTCACATGCCGTTTTACGAGACAAGAATGTAAACTATGCACTTTAAACGTAAACTTTTATACGTACGGAATTCAATCACGTGCAGTTCGGTGAAGTAGTGCAGAGATTCTAAACCTTTTGAATGTTTTAATACCTAATTTTATTTTTTATTAAATTACGTAAGGCACTTTAACGTTTAATCTCCTGACAAATGCATTGTAATTTTGAAGATGGTACTATTTTATCTGAATTGAAGTTTAATAACTTTTAACACAATTATAATAATAATTGAAAATACAAAATTAAATGACATAGTTTGTAATTTACATTCCTAAAGATTACCTACCCTGCAATTAACTGAGGTCAAAGCGACAAGGTCCAAAGGTTGAGGACGGGAGCGAACACTACGACGGGAAACTTGGCAAATTTGAGCCGAATGCACTAGCCGATTCCCTCTGTGGGCAACAGAATTTCCGATCACGCAAAGATGTTTCTTCCGGTACGAACGTTTCGTTCATTATGCGCAAGGACTTAAGACTGACGCTTTTAATGTGAACAAATGCGGTAATAATTATGTTTATAAGTTAGGTCAGGTAATAATAATAAAATGAAATTAATACAACTTTATTTTTATTACACTTTTGCCATAAAATTATTACTGTCAGTGTTCACCGACAGTCTTACCAGTAAATACCGGTCAGTACAGTCAGTCAGTCTTTTTAGTATACGCTAAATAATTAAGTGTTTTTCAAGACAGTAAAAACGTACTACTAATCAAGCTTTCTACTCTAAAATCCTTCTAAACACAGACATATAAATAAGCCAATTTCACCACTTAGACTGCCTGGGAATCTAACCTAGAACCTTTAGCGACACCAACCGATATGAAGACGTTTTGCCAAATGTATCATCAATTGTTGTACCTCACACACCTTACTTACAGTACTTGAATTAACTTCTGGAAAAACGAATCATTTAGAAGGTGGCAAGATTGGGCCGCCACGCGCTTCCTGATAAAACAACAAAAAACAGCAACTCATCGCGCGAACTGTCGCTTTTTATCTTTTACGTCTATATTTTGGCGGGTGGCTTACCAAAAAAATCATAATTGCGGCGTCTGAGCACCGTAATGCATTTTGTTCGGCGCCCGCCGCCGCGAGCCCTCTTCAGACGTCTTTCGGCTTCGCAAAAAGTAGAGTTGTATCCGCAAGAGAAGTCTCGAGATGTGATCTGACGCTTTCGAGTGGCCGCTGGGCTGTCACCCGCATCAAAGTAAAGTAATTAATATTTCATTGACAGTTTCGTCGCTAAAAACGTTAGTTGCACCAGATCGTTGGAGGAGATGGTTGTGACACACTTTTTTACTATAAAAAATTGCAGGGATTGTAAACTCGAATGCAACGTAATTTTACGTTTAAACAAATAAAATAAAATTATACTTACGTTTAATTATGAAATTTGCTTATTCTTTCAGAAAAAAAATATTAAGCTTAAAATATATCATTATAATTAATAATGATATTCTGCAAATGTTATATATAAAAATATAATTATATAAAAATTGTTATAATATATAAAGTTTTCCCAGCATAATTATGAAAAAGGGAATATTAAAACAGCATAAACGAAATTGACAATTACCATCATTACATATAATGAGGATGTAAAAAGGATAACTACTGTTTTAAAAGTTTTACAACCTCGTAAATACGACTTTACACTAATTTAAAACCTTCGGGTCCAGAGTGTAACTTCAACTGAAATTAGCTTAATTAGTGCCCTGAAGCGAAGGTTATAATTATGTAACAAAGGTGCAGATTTTATCATTTAAGGTAAGGACAGTTTTGCTTAGAGATTGAGCTTCAAAACATAATTTAATTAAACAAACTACTAAGGTTGTTGTGTAGTGATAATTCTCTTAAGCCAATGTCTAAGTGTATGTTAGTTGAAGTTAATTCAGCCACTTTTATTACAGGGACATATGTTAGTATAGCATGTTAAAGAGTTTGCACCAAATAAAACTATTATTTTTATGGTTTTGTTTCGTTGAAAGACACCTTATACACTCACAGCCCACACTAGGAATCCCTGTGTTGTGGGTGCCAGAGACACACACAAAGACGAATACACAAACACCCAGACGCAGAACAGAAATCTAATCCATCATTCAGATGTCTGTCTGACTGGGATCGAATCCGGAACCCACCGCGTATCAGACCGGTATGGTGACCGCTCCGCCACGCGGGTCACCTTCAAAAGGTACACGGTATCGTGGGAGCGACTCAAGGTTCTATTCTGCTTCCGGAACTACAGGGACAATAACAGATTACTATGAGTACTAAATGACTAGATATCCATAACATAATAATTGTAACAGTATCGCAAAGACTCAGGAAGCTATTCGTTCCAACTCAAATCTGTGGGTCTGAGAGCATACAATTGGGTGTCGGATCTACTTACTAGTTGAGCACTGAGAAAAGACTATTTAAATATATTTCCTACTAAATAAAAGCATAATAACTAGGTTATTGTATAAATTAAAAAAAAAAACAGAAGTAGAACATAAATCGTCCGCAATATCCACAAGAAAGTTTAGATAAATTTCCTTATTCCTGAATACGCAAAATCGGTCACTCAGGCCGTCTAGCCCTTTGAAATATGCTTGTTAAACTGTCGGACCATCCACAATCGGCCCTTTCACTCATAAAGAATCCGCTTAAGACTCTCACAGTAGATATCCGAAGGGTTTTCACTGATCTTGCCGATTTTTGCCTATTTAATAATCGATTATTGCCGGCGGGTACGGAGGGATTACCATATCAAAGAACGCATGATCCTCCGTTCGACGTCAATTTGGTAAAACATTGGCGTCAAAGAGCAATGCGTACTTTTATAAGTATTTTTACTTTATCCGAAAGTACGTTGATACAGGATTTACTCACTGTTTCTTGACGTTTGTAATGTATGATTAATTTTGATTTTTAATACAAACCATTACTCTCCCACTACTGATCATAGTCTTCTCTCAGAATATAGAAGACTTAGCTCATAGTTCACCAAGCAGGCCATGTACGAATTAGTAGACTTAAAACGTGATTAAATGATAGTTAATATTTGATACGCATATGAAGTTATGTGCGTAATAATAGTAAATTTTCTCCTAGATTTTAAACTTCAGATTCTCGTCTACTATTGTCACTGTGTATCTGCTTGGTTATGTTATAAACAAACAATCAAAACTCAACGACTTAAACTGATAGAATTACCACCACAGATGTACTAAGTCGTGCCTTATAATAAGAGCGTTAAACGCTGCTGTTTTTGGTTTGAAGGATGTGTTAAAAGAGACCTTATTCAAAGCGTTCCAACTCATTCCTCAGACATAGCAATGGATATGTGACCAACCTTAGGGACTCCTGTCTGGGTTTCTTTACAGATGTCCATGCACAGTGATTGCCACTTTCGTTCAAGCGGATCGCATACGCGTTTGCTACTGCTATAGAAATAGAATAAGGGTGTACAATAAAATTACCCATTTAATTTTTATGTCGTAAAATCACATTGTAGTAGTATAGACATTGTTCTGACAAAGTCTTTTAGAAATACATACCGCTACATAAAGTTTTGCGGTGGCGTCTTCCGCAAGGGGTTTCAGATCCCATGAGCGATGGAAACTTTAGTTGTAATTCCCTGAGCAACGCGGCCGGATGCAACAACCACGAATACGTGTACGGATTCAAATATTCTTAACGTAATATATACCTCTTAAATTATGAATATAGAACAGATTGGTGGATTGGTGGTGGATCTAGGTGATAGAACCCTTTGTAGTTCGACTCCGGCGGCACCACCGCCACACTTATTTCTACCTAATAACAGCAGTGTTAAGCGCTGCTGCCTTCTGGTTTGAAGGTGTAAGGGAGATAAACTTAATGAGGTATTCCAACTTAGTCCTCAGGGGTAGCAATGCATCTGTGGTCGACTTCAGTTGGGATTCTGATCTTATCTGCGGTGGATCACAGTTATCCATGGGCGACAGTTGCCACTTACCAGCAGGTGTACTGCATGTTCGTTTGCTACTCCGTTACATATAAAAAAGGGTCGGAGTTTACAATCTCAGACAGGCAGCTCTAATATTTGTAAGTTATTTGCGTATCAGAAATTAATTATAAGATGCTTTAACGCTAACGGAAACCATCTCGAGGAAATCTACAAGCTCGAGAGTTCTTAAAAAAAATTCCTAGGTAGAAGACTATCCATGCGAAGTTGGTTGGCGAGGTCGACTATGGCCTAAACACCTCTCACTCTGACAGACCCGTGCCCAACAGTGGAAAAGAAATAGGTTGACAACGAAAAAAATCAACAAACCTTCTAAACGTAAAACAAAGTCGGCCGACGACATGATTACAGTTATTTTATAGCGACGCGTGCTAGTCGATTGATTTTAATCTAGCGGAATCCAATAAAAGGCAAATGAACAGCCGGCGGTGGTCTCACGTGGCGGATCGATAGCAGCAAGGCTCGGACACGATAGCGATGTAGTAACGGCTTTATTTCACGCGGACAAGCCCGTAATTACGGGCTAGGGGTTCGTACTGGTTGTGTGGTGTTGTGGGTCGTGTTTGGTAATGTTGCTGTTGTAACGTTATGGTTATATGCTTAGTATTTTTTATATTAAGTAGCAAACGAGCATGCAGTGCACGTGATGGTAAGTGGCAACTGTCGCCAATGGACAACTGAAATCAAGTCCAGATAAGACTAGAGTGTTACTTTAAGTCGACCACAGATGCCGCCCCTGGCACCCCTGCTACCCCCTGAAGTCTAAGTTGGAATGTCTCGGATAAGCAAGTCTCCCTTACCACGCCCTTCAAACCAGAAGACAGCACTTAATACTGCCCCTATTAGACAGAAATAGTGACATTTGAAGTTAGTCACTACAAATAGGCGTCTGTGACCAACCCCCAAGTTGTCCATGAGCGACAATTAAATTAATGTCTAATGACCGATCCTTTGATTATTTCTATTAAATTATGAGAATTAATGATGCGAACTGAAATTACACTCTCCTTGTTCTGTGTACTGAAATTTATTTTATTAGCTAAGTTTATTTTCTCGACTAATTTTACTAACATGTTAATGTTACCACTTTGTTACCACATAATGACGTCTTTCTTTAGAAATACGATCGTTAAGATTACTAGAAATGTGTTTAAGTTATATCTATGTACTTAATTAATTTGATAAACCATTCCTTTGTTCCAGGTAATTGCTACAATATTTCAGGAATGACTCTGGAAAGCTACAACGCGTATCGGCTAAGTCATTTATTACTTAGTATTATTTCTGAGTATCAGATTTGTTTCGTAAGTGATACGTACTAGGTACTTCTATTATGTGACGAATTGACTTTGTAAAAATTCTCGCCTGGATAATTGTTTGCGACTTCTATATAGAAGGTATAAAGATACTTAAATTTAACGCTAAATTATACTTTTCTAATATTTTGTTATTGATATTATAGTACGGTATCTACATCTTTTGTATTATTTATCGTAGATCGTTTGATCATCAAGACATTTTGTTTGGTGATTATTATGCAGATTTAAATATAAATACGTTTGTTTATGCTAAAACGGTTTAATGTGCAATACAATTGCATAAATAATTGCTTTTGCGTGAACGCTTACATACTTAATATTTTAACGTTAAAAATAGAGGTGTGATGGTTGTATACACGTGGACTGTGGATGTCTTGCTATTAATTAAGCTGGTTTTTACTACAACAGTAGGCTTTTAGCGACTAGTTTCAGCTGCCCGTTCAAACTGTTCCGGTTAATCCGTTTCATTAAAACTATTGACATACGGAAAGTTTATTTTACTTGTATATTCGTGTGAGACGAGACTAATGAAATTTTGTAGGTATAAGCATTCACAAAACCTATTTATTATACATGCGTATGCTTATGCTTGACAAAGTGCAAAAGGTACATATAATTTATTGTAGATATTTTGATTATCTAGCTAGGTAACTAGCTGACTAGGTGACAATATCAAAAACACTCATCTGGTACCTTTGTCCATCCATCCACCATATTTCTGCCTAATAACAGCATTGTTAAGTGCTGCTGTCTTTTGGTTTGAAGGGTGTGGTAAGGGAGATAACCTTAACGAGGCATTCCAACTTAGGCCTCAGGGGCAGCAACGCATCTGTGGTCGACTTCAGTTGGGATTCTAGTCTTATCTGGGGTGGATCACAAATGTCCATGGGCGGCAGTTGCCACTTACCATCAGGTGAACTGCATGCTCGTTTGCTACTCTATCATATAAAAAAAAATCGTACCACACGTTGAAAGATGAAGTTCCATCCTCATCAACGACTCGGGGCGGTCCTCCACGGTTTGGTTTGCACAGTCGTTTTTGCCACGAACGTGCAAAATGATGTAATGAACTTCCTCTTGAGGTATGCAAGGAGCGCTATGATATATTAAAAGGCTCTTCAAAAAGGCCTAAAAAGAACTCTCCTCCAAAGCCGGCGATGCGTTGGCGACCTCTCAGATGTTGTAAATGTCCGTAGGCGACGGTGACTACTTTCCATCAGGTAACCCGTTTGCCTTATCTCACAACTCTTATACACAACTTATTAACAAAAAAAAACTCACATTGAATTCGAGTACAAAAATAATATTTGTATTCTTGATCCACGATTGCGAATTTAAACTTCACGAAATGAAACGAATAAGTAAGTTCTTGCGCGGTGCCAAACTTTCCCACATCTTATAGATCATTCAAAGGCTCCCAGCGAAGTAACGGGTAACTCCATCAAAAACCTCCTTATTTTCCAAAGTAACTTACGGAGAACGATTCTACTTATACTTTACATTTAATAATACATTATTGAAGAAGTAGGAGAAGTGTTCAGAGAAAACGTTTTAGTTCAGGAATTTGTATAGTACGTAGTTAAAATTTAGGATACTGGCAGTGAAGTTATCAACACGTAAGTTGATTGATCAACACTTAAGTTTAGTCTTATAGTCTGTTTCAAAATATTGTTTTGGTATTTACAATATGTTCATATTTATGCTATTTATATATACTTTTACTTGTATTGCAGTAGCAAACGAACGTACAGTCCATCTGATGATAAACCACTGCCACGTATCAACATCTGCAATCAAAGATTGGAGACCTACCTGAGGTCGACCACAGATGCGTTGTTACCTCTGAGGACTGTTGGAAAGCTTCGGTAAGTAAATCTCCTTTACCACACTCTTCAAATCTGACTACAGCAGCGCTTAACACTTGTAATTAGGCAGAAATGTGTGTAGGTGTATGTTTATTACGACAATGTATATTTTCTACAGCACCAATTAACAAAGAGCCCACGTTTACCTTTGCGACCGGTTTATAATTTTTACGCAGTGACCCTAATTATTTTCGGGGTAAAAAGTAGGCTACCTATGTCACATTGTTAAAATTCACATTCATTTCATATTCAGGTCCAAAATTAACCCTATAAACGCAGGCAAACATTTCTCCGGGTAAGACTGACTCGAGGCCGTTTAATACGTGTCCTAGAGTCTACCAAAACCATTTTCTCCATCAGACAAGTAAATCTATCGAATTCACGCGTAACAAATGGTATAACAATATTTCTTTGCAGACACTCTCGAAAAATATATCCTTGTAGCGAGAATTGGTAGAAAAAGGAATAATAGAAATCCGCTAGTCGGCGCAACTTTACTTACGTTTCAGACGTGCGAACTGATCGCTGCGGGCGATTTGTTCTTTACACTACATCGCCAAAGAAACGAAGTAAATAATCAGCATTTTTATTATATTTATAACTATGTATTACTATTTCATTGTATTATTAAAGGTCAGCATCTATAAAAATTAATAAAATTACAGTGTCTGTTTGTTTTGTCTTAATCTCCGCAATGGCTGGATTTTCACAGTATTTTCACTGGCAGATCGCTGATATTCTAAGTAGTAAATTGCGACATTTATCTTTTACAAAATGTGTTAGGGTTCCGCGCGAAAAGTTGAAACCATGAATTGTAATGCGTGTGCCACATTTTGTTAAAGGAAAAAAACGATTATGTGAATAATTATCATGTTAAATTTGTTATAAACTTGGGTGAAACCGCGAAGCACCATTAGTTAGAAATAATGCATACTATTCTAAATATCAAAACCAGTCCAAATTGTATATCCGAACGATTTTGGGGTTGTCGATATTATTAGCATATTGAACCAAACGCATATGAATATATTGGGGAAATTTATGAACACATTGCTTCGGCCCTATGGTATATTATCATGTACTAAATACTGTAGTACGGTTGCGTATGACACACATTTTTTTCTTGCATTTCTGTGATTACATTAGTAAGGGTAACTAAATAATGCTGCGTATTTTATTTCTGTCAGCAGATATGTGTCACTTATATTTGAAGGAATTAGAGTACACTTTGAGCTTAGTAATTTAGTTTTCCGACTTCGCACATCGCGGCGAATTCCCAAATATGTTTATGAAAATGTCTAGTGGGAGTTGGATTACTCCGTCTCACATCCACGCTTTTTATTTAAGGTTGGTGGCAAAAGCACTAGTGGAACGCCTCGTAACAAAAGGGATAATATAAATCTGCCAGACGACGCAACTTTTGTTGATTCAAACGTGGCAACCGATCCCGCGGGCAATCCGCCGTCTCGCTAGACAATACCGCTTGGAGTTCTTTGTAGCTAGGCGCGACCCGCATGTCAATGTATGCGGACTGAAATATTTTTAACTGTAAATGTTGATGAAATGATGCTTTATTTATAGTAGGCATTTTAGCTACATTATATTTAAAAAGATGTGTGTTAAGAACAAATTATAGTCTTGAATAGAATGATAGTCTAGTGGAAGTTAGGCTCAATCAGGGAGTCCGATTTTTAAACCCCGAGCACACACATCTGTTTTTTCAAAGTTATTTAAAAGCTATATTAGAAAGTGTATTTGCTAAAACGGTAAAGGAAAACAGACAAAGTACACACCTGAAAGTTCTTCGAGGAAAAATGAACTCAAAGGTGTGCGAAATCCACTAAATTGCACTTGGCCAGCGTGGTGGAGTATGAGCTAAACCCCTCCCTCTGAGTGGAGGTTCGAGCCCAAAAACTAAGTTTTTAACAATTACATTTTAAACCTGCTTCGTCGTCGAAACAAATACATGAGGTGATATTTCACTACCAGGCAACCATAGCAATTGAATAATAGAGCTGCATTATTCATTTGGTTGAACAGTTCTGTAATAATTCCTCATATGTCATGTCGTGTCGGTGTATGAATTGAAGCGAGCCGCGCAACAATAGCGCGTTGGCGATAATTCATTTAGCGCGTGTTGGTGTACTGCGGCCCACTGACCGGTGGCTCTATTTGCTTTACTCGTGTGTCTATGTGAAATCGGTCGTTGAATGATAATTGTAGTTTAACTGTCATTATATGTCTGTCTGGAAGTATCTGCGTATTTGTCTTTGTTTGTGTTTCTTGTGTTTATTGTGTTTATATTACCTATCATATGTAGTGTCCTATGAGATCTTAGTTTGGTCACCATGCGAAGGGATATAGTTCAGTTCCCAGTAAGGTCAGAAGACAAAAAAACAGAATAATTCGAAAATATGCAACGCATGTGGATCCATTCGTATTAAAATAATTCAAGCAAAATATCACGCACTCGAGACAGAAGCATTTGAATCTGAAAGTTAGTTTTCACTAATATTAAACATCTATATATTAATACGTGAAGCAAAAACTTTGTACCCCTTTTTACGAAAATTGCGCGGACCGAGGAGTATGAAATTTGGCACACTTTTAGTTTGTATAGAGAAAGAGTGCAGAATGCTATTTTTCTTTTAAATACTGCATAAAAACACATCACATCAATAAAAAGACACACTACCATGCATTTGACACACACAAGCATATTATTTGTCTATAGTGTTACTGAATGTCAAACATAGCTTCAGTGAACGTCAAGTTTAGGTTTCATTTCGAATTCGGTCGAATTTCTTGTATGTATAATAATTTGTAATTATTAGAAAACGCGGCTTCACAATATTCCTCTACAAATTTTCAATTCATTCTCCATTTAAATTACCTTATAAATGAATTTAGTTAAATAACATAAGCGTACTATAATTCAGTTAGCACGTTCCATACGTTACGGTCCATTGGGGATTCATTTTATTTGCGGATATCGCTAATCTCTCTATCGGCCTAACCATGTTGTTTGAATACTTTATGCAGATTCGGTCGCTAACCGACGAGGCGGATAGAACTATGCTAATCCCGAATGGAACGGTCGTGTCACTAGTTAACGAATTTTGGACAGATTCCAGTGAAATTGTGACAATTATCGGCATCGCTAGAGTTATCTAATATAATTATGACATTTTTTAAGTTATACTTATTTTGCCGTGTTTGAAAAAGATGATGAGAATGAACGCCGACATTTACAATCGACATCATAAAGTAATAGATGTTACATGTTTTGCAGAAAAGGCGGCATGATACAATACTTTGTGATACAATATGATACGTCACGACAGGTGTCAATCATTTTGTAATATTTTGTTTTTCATAGTATCATTTTACGCGTAAATACGTAAATACGCGTTGTTTTTTAAATATGTCACAGAAGTCTACTTTCTTAAGTTTTTGAATAAGTACACACACGATTTTTATTTTTTTATTGAAAAGCACTGTTCAGCGATTTCTTGGAAACCTCCATGACTTTTGATTTGTCAATGAAAATATAGGACTTTTTTTACTTTATTGTATATGGTACAGTTGACTCAAATGTAGTATAATATGTACTATATATTGTAGTACGGGTGGCAAGCCTATCTGACGTGCTCAATTGTCCGATGATGGAATAGGATATACTGAGTACACACTCCGGAATTTAGACTCCCGTATAACAGAACCATGCATGTTTCAATGGTTTGTATAGTTCCGGCAGTGAACAGGCCGGGTGGAGCGTAGGATGCTAATCCGAAACGGAATACTTGTGTTAATTGAGTATTTGGGACTGATTCCAGCTAATTAGAACGTCGTCCACCACCGTCCTCACGTACCTATCTTTGAATGCTATTTAAAAAATATCGAAGGTGTGAGAAGTCCAATTCGCTCTTGGTCAGCGGTGTCGACTATGGCCTAATTAAACTGTTAACACTTAAAGGTCGCGTGGCCAACTATGGAACAATGGTGGGTTGACAGTATGTTTTATGCCGCATGAGGGATTATGGTGCTATTTATAAAAAAAATAATGAAAAAAAAGTGACATTATTTTGAACATTTTGAACCACAACACATCTTTATTTCTGTAAATGTTGTACATGCTTGTAATTGGCTTGCATACCAGTGTACTTAATGTTATCATAACGTTATTTGTAAAATTCCTGTATGTTATGCTGTTGGCATGTCATATAAATTAATAAATAAACATTGGCTCATTTTCATCTTCAGAAGACATGACATATCTGTATACCACTCTATTTAGAATATATAGTGTTTCTGTACAACAGTGTTATATAAGTAAAACGGCATTAAAGCGTGCTGCACATAGTGCACTTCACATCGGCTTTCACGCACAAAGGATTCTGCACTTCCACGCGTTCTGTGCTTTTAAGGCACTAAAAATTGTTAGCACTGTCGGACGTATGCACTAATGTGTTTGTTGAATAGACATTTAAAATGAATTTGTACACCGTCGCTGTGTTACTGAGGGAACTGGGTTAATAGGGGTCAGGGATGAACCAACTTAAACATGCAATTTCATTTGATTACCGACTGTATCTTTCTTCTTGTAATCTTTGTAGAAAAAAAAGCTTTTTTTTACACAAAGTAGCAAATTAGTAAGCAGTCCATCTGATGATAAGTGGTTACTGCTGCAAAGGTTGCCTGTAACGAAGTTTATATAGAACAGGGGTTCTGCCTGAAGCAGATACGATGCCACTCCTGAGGTCTAAGATGGTCGCCACGTACGTAAATCTGTCGACATTCAACACCCTTTCACCGAAATGCAAGAGCTGTTTTGCGCTAGAAATAGGCGTGGCGGCGGTACCTTCCCAGTTGAACGGTACAAGTTATACGTGCATATGTGTAGTACTTTCTATATGTTGGTAATATCACTTATTTCTGCCTAATAACCGCAGTGTTAAGCGCTGCTGTCTTCTGGTTTGAAGGGTGTGGTAAGGAAGATAAACTTAACGAGGCATTCCAACTTAG
>DWRA01002087.1:0-14869 GCA_018250295.1 Spathilepia clonius
CGGCGCGGGCGGTGTGCCGCTGCGGCGCGGCCGTGCAGCCCGCGCACACCACCTCCGCGCCCGTGTACGTCACCTTCTCGCCCGACGGGAACGCGCGCCTGCAACCACACCACACCGCGGATATTCAACACCAACATCATCATCATCACAAACTTCTGATAGTCCCACTGCTAGACACGCATACTCTCAGTATGAAAAGGGCTTGGACCGTAGTCCACAAAAGTGACTAAATTTGGATTAGTAGGCATCACACACGATAAGTATACGACTATCATAATGAGGTCAGACCGTTGACAGAGCCGGGCTCAACATCGGAAAGTATACGTTTCAAGTTGTTACAATAAATCGTTTACTGCGAATGAAAGTTCAAGTGATCTTAAATCACAATTACTCCGCTGCTATTGCGTCAGCGTTAACACCCCAGCAACTTAGCCGAAAAAGTAGAACAGTAGATATGCATACTCACTTGCACCGGGCGCACGTGAAGCATTTCTGGTGGTATGTGTTGCCGAGCGCGGACACCACCTCCCCCTCCACGTACTGGTTGCAGGCGGCGCACCGCGTGCCGAACGCGCGCTGGTAGTCCTGCGCACACAACTTCATATGTTACAGCTTCACTTAGAATAATAATTCGCTCCCCCACCCCAGCTGCTCGCTCTCTATCAGATAATCTCATTTTAGATATTTGGCAACCCTTGTATTTTTAGATGAAATTTTGAAGCAAGAAATATTTTATTTGGTATGCCATCGCGGAGAAGGGATATATCTGTCACAACGTTTATTTCGGTCAGGACGGGATCAGGAAATGTCATCCATTTAATATATCTCCTGAATAAACAAATCATATAAAATGATGAATGCAAAATCAGGTATCGTATATTCATATCAAAAACCTAATTGACTCTCGTAAGTTTATCTTAGGAAACAACTTGAAGCACTGCCACGCGATTGGTTTAGGCTTCGTTACGGAGTTCAAAACAGCACTTTTACAGCGGCCACTACATAAACAAGCATACATGAATTTAACATCACTCTATAACTCACTAACTAGGTCAAAAGCCAGCGTTGAAATATTTTCTACTCGCAGCTTATATGGCATTCTCTGGTGTAATTTAGTTTTCCTATATTTACCTACTTATAGATTAAGATTCGAAATTTTTTATTTTCCTTTTGACTTTTGGCATACAGATATCAGCTTATAATGTTATAGTAATCATAGTAGCTTACGGGAATTTGAAAACTTTTAAATCCAGAAAAGTCTTACTTGGTCTTACATACACAAACATTGTTACCTGTTGACTGAGTCGAGAACTTCCCTGTATATAACAGGCCTCATACCAGACCAGCAAGAACCAACGCAAATAGGTATTTGTTTATTTAAGCTTCACTAACAAACAAATGATGCATCATGTAGAGTTGATCGTGGTGTACTCGCCTGCGGGCAGTAGTAGTGTCCGTCCTTGCAGAAGAAGCCGCCGCGCGCGAGGGAGGCGGCGCAGGCGCGGCACGTGAAGCACGCCGTGTGGAAGTACTTGTCGGACACGCGCAGCACCTCGCCGCTGCACTTGCCGCCGCACGCGCCGCACACCACCTTGCCTGCAACATACACCATGTTTCATACTATTGATATTTGTACACGCTGTGGGAACGTTTGGGGTGGCTAAAAAGATGTTAAGGATGGCAATATTACGAAGCATACCATGGAAGATTACGATTAAGATATAACAACAACAAAGTAAAAACGCATTGCAGGTAGATCAACGACTAAACGACATGTAGGTCACAACAAATCAATACTTCTGGGAAATTCCCGGCGACCTAATAAGAGGTCATACGTTCGTAGCAGCCGTTAGCACAAACTGAGGAGGGCACTGTATTGAACACGTGGCGACGATGCCACGTGTTCTTATTTTAAAAAAATGCTGATGTTACTTTGCTACGCCAACAATCCCCAAAATGTATTTGCTACGTAAGTATCTGGTAGAAACTTTCTAGCTACGCTATTATCTAGTAAAGCTGAACACTTCTATGCTACGCAAATCTTTAGTGCGCGTTGTTCTGCTACGCTATTGCATAAAGAACTTTGCTACGCAAGTGACCGGTGGACGTCGTGTTGCTACGCTATTATATGATAAAATTTTGTTTGCTACGCAAGTCTTTAGTGGACATTGTTACGCACCACGCATTCCTCGTCTATAGCCGACGATTCCCGGCCACAACAACGTTAACATACAAGCATTCCTTACAACAGTTTCGTTTTCACGTTTATTTGACGAAGGTCGGTCGCGATGGTTCAATTAAATTTAAATTATAAATCTCGGCACATTTGTCGTAATCATTACTTAATTATAACAGCCTTATAAGGATTAATAAATAAAGCTATGCATCAACCAATTTAACAGCAAACTCCTTTGGATAAAAATTCAAAAGTATATGTCTGAATTTCCACTAGTCAATCGTTCTGCTTTCTAGGGACACACTGTAGTTTCTCACCTTTGACCGCGCTGCGTGCGAGCTGAACCGCACTCCCGCACAAATGTCGTAACGCATCCACTCACACGTCACGGCACTGATGGCCTCCAGTTTAAACGGAATTGGAACCATAAAAGGCAGGTAAAACAGCAAATTTGTATACTAAATGAGTAAGTTACTAAGTTAAAGGTTAACTATCAAAAGGTTATTAGTCATTTGATCATTTCCAAATATACTGAAAGCGGCATTGAAAATATATAACAGCTTCAATCCATTTCTAAAGGTGTATTTCGCTTAAAACATATTTACCTAGAGCCTTAAAAATGATAAAGCTTTTAACGTACAACTATTAACGTACTAAACAGCCGTCATTGCTATTACATTTTAATAGGAACGATATTCATCGGAGTCCATGTTCAATACGCGCTGTGTACCCCGCCCGCTAATCTCGCAACACACCAACATCACCTACTCTACTACAACGCGTCCATTGATAAGCGCGCATCTGGCGACGGCGCACGCGCACGCGCACGCCTGCCGCGCGCTGCGGCCGCTCGTGCGCACCGGTACATCTGATACCATTAGGGATGAACCGATCAGGTAGAGAACGAAAAAAAATATTTTAATTATTTCTGGGCGTAGCTGGCTGTTCATAAACGAAACGGTAACATTGTAAAGTATGGAAGTTTAAAAAACTAGGAATTTGAGCCTTTATGATACCATAAAGCCTCAAATTTCTTATAGCTGATTAAAGTTCAACGACGTCAACATCAAGTTCAGTTGTCCGAATAAATCTTAATGAAATAGAGCCGGCTATGTAATTGTCGCAACGAACTAATTTAAAATCACCCGCAACAATTTTTAATAACCCTACTCACAATCACTACAAAGGAACTCGAAAACAGCTCATACTAATTACCTACCAACGATGTTACGATTACCAAATAGTATCGGTTGCAATTCAATTGAATATGCTATTAGCATCAGGAATTTGACATAAACACAACAGGTGTCCGGTCTCGGTCTCGGTAGTACTATGAATGTTAAATGCATTCTTACTAGAAATTCGCTTTTACTCGTGAATAGTAACTGGTACGTAGAATTTTAATTTCTTGTAAGTTGTAGAAATGTCTCACCACATCTTTAAACACCTTCTAAACAGATGGAACGAAGGCGACGCCGGACGAGGGAGTAGATGCAACAATTTATAACAAAAACAGACACGACAAGTGACACGAGAAGCTACAGAATGTTATGAAGGGATGAAAAGCGTATCTTGAAAAGACTAACGGATATAAATGTGTATAGCTACATAAAGAGGTGTACAAGGGGAGATAAAACAAAGATAGTTCAACAGTGCGTAAAAATGCTGGAATCATAGTGAGAATATCTAAAAACACGGAAATTTCATTATGTACATGGTACATGAAAGCAAGAACATTTATTTTTGGCAACCTATAAATTAATTCACCAATGAAATGTTCCCGATCGAACTGGAAACGAGAAACGAGTGAAACCGGTATAGTGACCACTGCACAACAAGGATCGACATACGAAAGATAAGAAATTTATAGGCCCAATGTCATTTACAATAATCGCCAGTAACAGGAAGCAGGTGTCGGGGCGACGCGGCGGGACATTTGAAGTTACCGGATATAACCTTACGACCAAACTAATCCTCATTTCACTCATTCCCTAAGTGATAATAAAAGTGGTAGTGCTTATACGCACTATCAGAACCACTACCGTAAAACAATACATTTATCGTATGAAAGTTATGTTTCACGTAAAAATAAAGTATTTAAGTTACTGCTCGGAGACTGACTTTTGGACAGTGGGTATCAACCCTATGCTACGTCCCCTATTTTTTAGGCCAAGTTATAAGTAGTACTTAGGAAGGAAGAATAACAAAAGGGTAACCGTATAGACATTCGGTCTTGTTGAAACTATTTTGATCAATAATTAATTTTTTAATTTTGAAAGCCCCCATTCTTTATATAGATAAGTATCTCTATAAGTAAAATTCAGCTACAAAATTTAGGTAAAATTTTAAGCGTGTATCAACATTGAAACTACGATGTTTTTCGCAAAGACAACTTACATTTTAAAGGACAAAACAATAAAAGTAAGCGGTAACTGAACAGTAAACGTTACAAAAAGCAAACCATGGGCATCAAGAAACTAAAGAATCCCCCGCGCCAAAACAATGATACTCTTCTGTAACATTCGCCAATTACATCTTTATAAACATAATGGTTTGTATCCGGATGTTGCTAAAATCATGCGTCCGGCTGCTTTATCAATAAACCGACGGATCGCGATGATATATATCCAACGAGAAAATAAACGCGGCGAGTGTATTTTAAAGTTGGCCGAGCTAAACCAGTCCGCAACATTCCTTCACGTCTGTCCAAAACTAATGCTGGAGAACATCGCGACTCCACTTCGCATCATGAACACCGGTGAAGTTTATTATCGTTCTCATTATAATTACATGTTCCACATATTCATGTATCGAACTTTAATTTCGTGACTCTCCGCTCTACATAATGGAATTCACTATCTATTTATTGTTACTGTTATGTTGAACTTGTTGTTCATTACTTTGGGTTTGTCAATGTGATGTCAAGACACTTCCAATGTCAACGGCCTCTTGGTCCACTGCAGACACTTGATGCGGTGTCTAGATGTTGATCATTGCGACGCAAATGTGAGAGCATCGGAACTTACCACCGCGTCTTCGCCATTGACAATTTTGGTGTTCATACGTAAAATAAATTTCACTTTAAAATATATTTTAATTTATAAGATATCTACTACATTTTTTGCGCATCAATTAATCACATGAAGCCCTTCATATTCTGGATATTTAACAGTGAATTTATTATTGCCATTTGTTTGTATATTAGGATCCTACCGTAGCAGCACTACCAGTACAGATGACAGGCACACTTGGCGCAAATAACGCTGCAGATTATTCAAACATCGCTGCACGTATAATGAGCTTTGCTTAGCGATCGATCAGGCGGCGCCGCCCGCTCCTAATAACACTCTTACCCCACATATGGCAAGATAGCCGGCGTCTCCCCACTTATTGAGTCAACTGCTTTTGCATCTATCTATATACAATGTTATGTTTAAAGACTTTATTTCTCTTAAGAATCAAATACAAATTCACTAACAGAGAAAATTTACATGCTTTAAAACTATAACATGCCGCCGAGCGTAAGTTAAAAGTTACACCTTTGAAGTAACATTATCATTTACCTAGTATTACAATAAGATGAATGATTATTATAATAGCAATAAAGTAAAAAGAGTTAAGTTTCAAGAAAGAGGGTAGATCGCGATCGATGTGAAGTGAAAAATCGGGCCTCTTGATTGAGAGACCGTGATTAAACCTCTAAGGTAATGTTTCACACAGCGACTTCACTCGAAACGTTACATTGTTCTAAGAGTAAAGCTTGTAAAATATTTAATATAATACAGTAGCATGCCAGTTTGATTTTATTTTTCGTAGATCAATTAATTTTATTCAGGAAATAGTAGAATGTAAGTGGTAGAAACCTTAAATCACTTTTATTAAGGGTAGTGATTTGACACAGTTTTATGTCTTTTTGATACAATTCCATGAAAAAATACTCTAATCTCTCTCTTTGTTAATGTTGTAAGGTTGCAAAGATATAAAGGCCGCTTCCCACGCATATGGACATGCAATAATTTCAAAATAATTGCTATTTCAAAACACAATTAACTTTTGCTAAGCATACTTGCCCGCATAATACTTTGATTACAAAAATAAGACGGTATTGTATTCAAAGGTCCCGCATCTGTTTATGTCGCCTTAATCCTTATGTATGAAATTAACAATGAAAAATAATAATAAAAAATAAAATAAGCCTACACCTTTAAAGGTGGTAGAACTCTTTGTAGTTCGACTCCGGCGGCATCACCGCTACACTTCTGTCTGCCTAATAACAGCAGTGTTAAGCGCTGTTGTGTTCTGGTTTGAAGGGTGTGGTAAGGGAGATAAACTTATCGAGGCATTCCAACTTAGTCCTCAAGGGTAGCAACGCATCTGTGGTCGACTTCAGTTGGGATTCTAGTCTTATTTGGGGTAGATCACAAATGTCCATGGGCGGCAGTTGCCACTTACCATCAGGTGGACAGCATGCTCGTTTGCTACTCCAATGTATAAAAAAAACCTATTTGTAACAACATTACCATTATTTATTTTAGCTATTTTGTAAAAACAGTCTATTGTTTGTAGAGTTCAGTTAAGGGTACAAATGGGCCCTATTATTAAGCCTTCGAAAGTGGTACAACGATTCATATTTCGACCTCTGACAGCACCACTACCACACCTATTTCCGCCTAATAACAGACGTGTTAAGAGTATATTTAAAAATGTTACTATAAGTCATATGCTATTCCATCATATAAAAAACCCTTTTAATGTTTTTTCACTAAATATTTTTGTTTTAATAGCTCGTAAATATGACCTCATCAGACAAGGTGTGTAATGATAATATATATTGATGTAAACTAATATGTTTCAATACCAACATAATGACTGAGCATTTGATTATATTGCTTTTCCATTAGGGTTACACGGAAATTATGGCGATTAATTTAGGACCTTCCAATCCGTTTAAATTATAGGGATTCGTGTTTTAAACTGCGATACGTGTTAAGGTTTAGTTTTTGTTCCCGCTTTAAACGATGGTAGTGTACAAAAGACTATCAACCGTTACTATGTCCTGATTTCATCATCAACCCATTACTGTCCCACTGCTGGGAACGGGTATCCTCTCAGAGTAAGAGGGAGGGAGAGGGGTAGGCCATAGTCCACCGCGCTGGCCAAGTGCGAATGGGTAGACTTCACACACTTTTTTGAGAACTTTTTTTAAAGAACTCTTACAAGTGTGCAGGTTTCCTCACGATGTTTTCCTTCACCGTTATAGCAAGTGATAATTAATTTGTAATACGCACATAACTTCGAAAAGTCAGAGGTGCGTGCCTGGGGTACGAACCTCGGACCCCTCGACTGAGAGGCCGTGATTCAACCACTATGCTATCACTGCTTCTGTTTCTGCACTGTTCTGATTTACAGTGGGGTAATCCCTTACTCCTTGACATATTTTGAGTCCGCCCGAGTGAGCATTATGACCATTTATACCTTCTGTTCTTTACGACGGTATGGCGTAAATAATAGAAGTTTCCCGAGGTCACTGGCAGTTGTTCAAGCTTCCACTCTTACCGCCCACAGTCTCCGAAACACCCTTTTAGTTGCCACTTTCTAAAGGAGATATCATAGCTCTATGCCTGTCCCGACAGTACAGGGACAAGGAGACCACACCTATTTCCAAATGTCCGAGCCTTATTTACCAATAAGCTGGCCTTATAAGGACGTGTTGTGTGCGGGTGTTTTTAGCGGATACATTACAATTTGTTGCGCTTGAAATTGTTCGCCTACGCGTTGTAAAGTGAGATTTCGATCTATGTGTGTGTATTCTACGTGGACCTCAAATTCTAAGTGTATTAGATACAAGGTATTCTATTATAGTCTATTGAAAGGTGGTAGAATCCTTTGTGGTTCTACTCCAGCGGCACCACCGCCACAACTATTTCTGTCTAATCACAGCAGTGTTAAGCGCTGCTGTGTTCTGGTTTGAAGGGTGTGGTGAAGGAGACTTTATCCAAGGCTTTCTAACTAAGTTAAAAGGGGTAGCAACGACCTCGGGTAGGATTCCAGTCTTATCTGGGGTGGGTTACAAATGTCCATGGGCGGCATTTGCCAGTTACCATCAGGTGGACTGCATGCTCTTTGCAACTCAATCAAATAAAAAAATACAATGGACTCGTAGTAATATTTGCAAGTTAATACGATTTTTACTTTTTTGTTTAAACGTAAGTACTATTTTTGCGTGAAAGTAGCCTCAATAGCAGTACAGTAATTTATCGACAGCTAATTTATTTAAACAGTAATAGCCATTTGCTCTTCGATGTTAATATTACTTAATTTTATAGCAAAGTAATTTCACATACTACTAGGGTTGACAAGACAGTTGTTTGAGGTTTATTCATAAAAGTTGTTGATATTTATAATATTAACATTATTTTTGTTTATACCTCGCGAAAGATTTAAAATGTTCGCAGAAATTTCGGGATCACAATTATAACAACCCTATCACATGGTAATCAAATGTAGTGTAAAAGAATTCAAGTCAATTAATCGACTATGTCTGGAATTTTGCGCACACTAACGTAAAACATGGAAGTACAGCAAATAAACAGACAGACAAACAGGCAGACAGATATCTTATTATCGCATTTTTAGTATCCTATATTCTTTTTTGTGCATTTAGTAAACAGTTATATGATTTTAGAATAATATTATCGCGTAATTGATACATATATGGATCGTGGTCACTAAGTTTCACCGTAACCACGTTCCATGCAACTGGGTCGAAATATCAGCAATTAAGAAATCAAAACATCTTATCGTGAGTGTTTTTACATAACAAAAAACAGTTATTTTTATTTATTTCTGTAAATATAGATTGCCAATTAACTTGTTGTTCTTTTTCTTTGTAATAAAAAGTGGTATCTTAAGGCTGTAATATAATCTGTACAGGTAGTCGATTTCCTTCGAGTACAGATGCACAATCTCACCTGCTTCCGCTGATAAATATGAAACTAGCAACTCTCCTGATATGAAAGGATATGCGAGATTATATCAAAAGGTATGTAAATAAAAATAAAAAATATCGGTACCGACACAAAATAAAAATAATACATACATAAGGTTGAATCATGGTTTCTGAATCGAAAGGTCCGAGGTTCAAACCCCACTCCTTGGATTTTTCGTGCTTATTAGAAATTAATTATTGCTTGCTATTGTAAAGGAAAACGTCGTAAAAAACTAGACACCAAAGAGTTCTGCGAAAAAAACTCAAAGGTGTTTAGTCTACCAATTCGCATTTGACTGGATTATGACCTAATCCCTATGATTCTAGACAGTAATGTCTAATCTTGCTAATTTTAATGGAGAATTTTGTTACCTTAATGTTAAACATAAAATTTAGTATATATTTTATATTGTTAATATTTTAATAGTTATTTCTAATTTTCGTGTATAATCTTGTATGATTTAATTCGGCAGCCCTACGCAACCAAACCGAAGGGTCCACACGCAAGGTCGATATCACTTAGCATCACGCGAACCGCTTAATAATAACCACTGTTACGTTTTTATCTTTTTAGATTCAACAAAATGTATGGGAAAAAGATATTCTGTGCTCCACTTTGTTTGGAATGATGAAAAGAGTTGAAAAGAAAAGAGTTTCAATCGAGATTTAAAGAAGAAAATCAAAACCACACCACCACAAGTCTTGTATTTTGAAAAGTTTGCGCAATTGTTTCTAATGAAATTCTTAAAGGAAAGACAGAAAACTTTTATGTCTACCGACTCATTCAAAAGTACTGTTTCTAATAATTGTATTGCCCACGTAACACATTTTTATACTATAGAAGTAGACAACAAGCATGCAGTCTACATGGTAGTAAGCAGCCACTGCCGCCCATGGACATTTGTAATCCACCCCTGATAAGGCCAGAATTGTACCAGAGGTCGAGCATAAATACATTGCTACCCCTTTGGACTAAGTTGGAAAGCCTCGGATAAGTATGGCTCCTTTGCCACAACCTGTGAGCCAGAACACAGCAGCGGTTAACACTGCTGTTATTAGGTAGAAATAGGAGTTGAACCACAAAGGGTTTTACTACCGTCCTTCGCAAAGTCTAAT
Organism: Spathilepia clonius; assembly: GCA_018250295.1. Lineage (NCBI taxonomy): Eukaryota > Metazoa > Arthropoda > Insecta > Lepidoptera > Hesperiidae > Spathilepia > Spathilepia clonius. The sequence goes on from DWRA01002087.1 coordinate 10,281, forward strand.
AAAGCCATCAGTCCAAAAACAAATCCATAGAATTGTATTTTATATCTATGAAAAATTTTAGTCGCATAGCCATAAATATTTATTCAATATAAAATTATAAGATCGATACATACTCGAACGTTTTCAAAGTAACCATTACAAAACTTAAGGTGACAAAGCAGCCATAATACAATGCAACCGATTATAATCAGGCAGAATTAATTTAAACAAAACAATGGATGTTTGACAACCGTGACAGTCGCCGGCGCGCGTTGAAGTCTTTTGTTGCGTTACTCTGCCAGGGTGCGTTTATACTGATGCCGAATTACATTCTACTGCTTATATCATCTGATTTTCTTATTACAAGAACGAGTTATGTCTTAAGCTTCAGTAAAGATTAAATAGTACGTGTAAAACACAAAAAACTACATTAGAATATAAATAAATTTAATGTAGGCTAATGCGTAATAAGGGCTCAATGTTGCTTAACTTTTAATGTTTTATTGCGTATTCATTAGAATACTTTTCAACATTAGTTGTAGTGAGAAATATTATTTTTTATAATCGTTTTTAATAAATATAGAGAATCGTTGAGAAATTATAGTATTTTAAAATAATTACTATTGTAATAGAACTTTATTTTTAATAATCTGATAATTTTTATTCGTAATAAATTTATAAGAGCTTTGTAGCGCCATCTATGTACTAGACAAGAAACTGCCATCGTCTTTGTGGGCGGGAACACAGTACGTAGTTTCTAGGTTAGAATAGTTTACGCAAGTGTTGTAAACAGTCTATTTATACATGAAAACTCACCCTGAATGCTGGTGGGAGGTCCCAATATTCCTCTACGTCTCGGATCCAGTTTGAAAGCAATCGAATTAAATCTAAAAACACAGAATTACGCGCGAAAAATTCACTTTCACTCAACATTTGTAACATTGATACGAAACATAGAATTAAACACATAACAAATACATTTTCGATTTAATTTTGTAATATTTTTTGAAATGATTATAGGTTTTGATCCGTGATTCCTTTGTTGACGCTGGTTTGATTGGAGCGAGATTTTGATCTGTTTGGTTTTCGGATCACGCATCGCAGGTGTCTCGGCTGTGCTCGTGTGTGTACACTGTGCTCATGTGTGCGACACACGTCTTAGGGAGGAGGTGCAGGTTCAGTAGAACTTGTACTTGTATGTTAAATTTTAACCATATTAGATTTAATTGAAGATGTTAGAACATTTTGTGGTTCGACTCCTGAGGCACCACCGTCACTTTTATTTTTGCTTTATACAATTTCTGTCTTATAGAAGCAGTGCGCGTTAAGCGTTGTGTTCTGATATGAAGGGTGTGGGAGATACACTAGCATGAGGCGTTCCAACTTAGTCCACAGGAATAACCACGTATCTGTGGCTGGCTGGCAGTACTTTAATCTTGGCTGATTGATTATGGATATCCATAAGCGGCAGTGGACTTTCCATCACGAAGACAGCGTGCTCGTTTGCTACCTTACTGTGTAACTTAAAATCTTTTGAACAGACTTCCTTCTTAAAAGGAAAGAGATTATCTATTCGTCACATAAGTCGCGTTCACCTAATCCTTAAAAGATAGTGTACCAACTAGTTACACTCTCCTCTCATCCTGCGTGCTAAGCCTTGTAGAATTCAATAGTTGGAAAACGATGTTTCCTTAGCAATCTTGCCTTTCACTCACACATAATCAAATCTGAAGCTAGTGATTCATCCTCTCTGTCTAACGCATATTAATTCTTTGTTTAAACTTAAATGGGATACAAATTATCAGAATTAGTGTAGTTTCTTTTATAAGTGTGTAATTAATATGCATAGAAGAGGTAAATAGCTTGTTGAAGATTATTAAATTGTGTTCATTGTTCCTATAAAAACCAAAGTACGTACATAAATAATGTATATTGTTTTGTTAAATATACGTTATTAAATTAAATTAATATTATCTTTAATATGTTGTTTTTAATGGCATACATACATATGAAGAAATAATCTTAAGTAAATCTAGTAATAAGAACTATTACTAGGTACTCAAGATAGACAATTCATCTGTTACCGGCTTCGAAAAGAACCTTTATTTTACACGAAGTCCGTTACAGCTGTCCATGAGCGGCAGTGGTCACTAGCCATTGGGTGAAGTAAAATGCAATTGTCTTTAAATATTTTTTTTTACCTACTGACAAACATTTTTTTATAATATATGGAAAATATACGAAATTGTAGTCCACCCAATAGTAACCACTGCTGCCCATGGGCATCGATAACGAACAATAGATACGTTACCAATTGTGTCTCCTGAGGGCTAAATAGGGTCGCTTCTACCTTAGAGGATTCAAGCTGAATCGTTGTCCCTAAGGACTAAGTTAAGTGACAAACATTTTTTTTTTAATTTTTGCCAGTTAATTTAGCCTCGGTATTTAAATTTAAAGTTAACAAATTCATGTATTTTTGCATTATTGCACAGAAGAAAACCTAATTATTTATTTATTTTTTAAATAGGCTGTGTTTTCTATATTGGCCATGGAAACTTTTCTCTCCTACTTCAGAATCAAATTTCTTTCTGCGTAGTAGGTATAGTACTTTTAAAACTGTTTACTTTTGTAATTACAATTTACTAAAATTAATCTGAAGTAACCTATTTCCCACAGCGTATTGTTTTTTAAAATCCTTTGTTAAACACAATCGGCACCTTCACACAACTCAATGAAGATTTTTCGAATCAAACACACTTTGAACGTTGTAATAAAGCTCACAGTTGTCCAGCAATGTCGTATAGATTTAATCTATAACTGTCCACTGACTGTGGTACAGTTCCAGTGGCAACGTTTCAAAGAAGTAACCACGTGAGAAATATCCGGGCACGCTCATTTGAATATTATTCAATTTTCATATTGCATACTGACCGTGATACGTGGAACCGATGGGGGCGCCCGTGACTTGGTTGGAGAACGCATCTTGGGTCGCCGACACGTCGCTCGAGAGATGGGCATCTTGGCGACACATTTTCTGCGAAATGTTCGCATTTAATTAAAATTTCGTTCCAAATACAATGAAATTGCGCTACTGGTAAATTGGATTCAGCGCCATCTGTACTGCACAGGACAAACTAATTGGAGTAGAACAGTATTGCAGTTTTAAGTAAAGTTTACTGTACCTAACAGATGGCGCTAATTTACATAAGTTTTAAAAGAGTGTTAAAATCTATAGTATTACCGTTAATTAAAACTAAGCATGGATATGAAATCGGTTAGGGATATAGATATAATAATGACAAATATTATACCGATATCAGATTGGAATTATTTCGGAATATCCGATAGTGTCGGATAGTTTCAGTTATGGATATTTGATTTTGAAAATGTATAATTTATTTGTAAAGGAACGCGCACGCCTACCCTTATTTGGATTCCGCCCCAAACCGAAATTGGAATGCTTTGTATCAGATTTTGTTACGGTTTCCGATAGATTTGTATCCGAAGTACAAGTGAGATAGTTCATAGCTGTTCCATAACACCCTTGAATTTAAACTATTATCTGCCGAACAAAACTTATAATTTTATACACTTTCTAGTTAGGGATCTATTCATTATATAATTACTTATTTTATTGTCTAAAGTTATTATTGTTTCAAGACAATTTCGTTTTGCCTCTATTTAACTTTAGGTGCAAAGCTTAATTGTTTGTAAGTTCACGAGTGTTGAATCAAATTTATTTCATTTACAACTTTCAGTTGGTAACGCAAAAGTTAATGAATGGCCTTTTCACAACAATAACAAATAAATACAGAGTTTTCCTAAATATACAATTGTTGTATAAATTATATTTCTTTTACCAACAGAACGAAATCCAATCATATTCTAGCATGGTCAAAACCTATTGAACCGACTTCAAAAAAGGAGATTCTGTATTCGTCTGCTTTGAATGTATGTGTGTATGTTTGTAAATTTGTGTGACTGCGATTTTCTCTAAAACTACTAATGCTATTTGAATGGAGTTTTCGTCATTTGAAAGCAACCATTACAAGGAAGGTTTTATTACACAATACATAAGGTCTTTAAATAAGAGTAGTTATTGCATCGTCGGTTTTAAAGAAGAGCTCTTTTTCACATCTCTTAAAGAGCTTCATGTCTTAGCGCTTCGGAAATACCTCGGGAGACAAGTTCATTCCAAATGAGCATACCATTCAGTCCATTCCATTATTAATATTATTAGCTGACTACCTTTTAGAAATTACATTTAATTGTAAAGTTTTGTAATAACTGACCTGTAAATCACAGCTTTCTCTATTTCGTTGGTCTTGGCTCAGATTAATATTTTTCGTTTGCATCTTACGCTTTCCAGGTTCTGTTGGTTCAATCTGAAATAGATACATAGTTGTATTTTTTTTTTATATTATGGAGTAGCAAACGAGCATGCAGTCCACCTAATGGTAAGTGGGAACTGCCGCCCATGGACATTTGTGATCCACCCCAGATAAGACCAAAGTCCCAACTGAAGTCGACCATAGACGCGTTGCTACCCCGGAGGACTAAGTTGGAATGCCTCGTTAAGTTTATCTCCCTTACCACACCCTTCAAACCAG
>DWRA01002088.1:0-14868 GCA_018250295.1 Spathilepia clonius
GTCCATGGGCGGCAGTTGCCACTTACCATCAGGTGGACTGCATGCTCGTTTGCTACTCCATCATATAAAAAACAAAACTTAGAATTCGAACTCGAACCCTGAACGTGAGAGTCCGAAATTTCTTCCACTTTGTGATCACTACACGATAAAAAAATGTTTGCGAACTAGTAATTGTTTCCTAAGTACCTAAATAAAACCCAACAAAGTTAGGAGTTCAACAATCTGTCGGTAAACAAAATTAACATTTTTACCCTACTGGAGGTATTTTAATTTTATGTTGTTTATTATTTGAATATTACGATCGAGGTTGAGAATATTTCATGAATATGTATTGAGTTTTATCTTCAAAGCGTAAGTAAACAACCTATTTGGTGTTTTGAATCCGTAGATACTTATACATATTTGCAGAGGTGAAAGGTCGTGGTTCTTATAGCGTATAATAAACCCTGTATATAACTTACATAAAGAATACAATTATGGATGTTTTTTATTTTACTGACAAATGTACGATATGCATAGATCTCATGTTGTGCATAGATCTTCTCTTCAAAAAATATACCTATAGTGCGTATTATCGTAATCGTGCGCATCTATCGTAAATGCAAGAATCCTTTATGGTTCGTTTCTGACAGCACCATCGCCACTACTAATTCTACTAAACTACGTTTTAAGCATTGTTAACTTCAGGTTTGGAGAGTGTGGTAAGGGAGACATACTTATGCGAACCATTACAACTGCGTGCTCGTTTGCTTTACCGTCATATAAAAAAAGTAATTAGAATAAGGGGATTTCTGCTTGACATACCGTCTCAAAGAAATTCTAAGACCAGAATATTCGTTACTACATGATGAGGAAACCCGTTTGACATTTAAGATGAGGAATGTCCTTCCGGCCGCAAATTCCTGCCCGTCTCCCGGAAGGGTGGCCCATAACTGTACATACATACATACTGGAATCGTCCTGTTTGCCCTGTACTGTATAGAGGCCAGTATTTGTACGCTGTGAGTAGGGAAACAGTAAACAGGAAGACGAAAAACCAATTTGTTTTTATGTATCTGTGTAGTGCTTTACGTAGTTTTTTGTAAGGTTGAAATTGTAAGCGAGCTTGCAGTTCACCTGATACTTTGTGGTCACAGCCGTCCATGGACATCTGTGACCAAATTTTTGCAGAACAGGTTTTACCTGCATTGCCTCTAGTACTAAGAAAGTCACCTCATATGTAAGTTAGCCGATATTGACACCCATCCACCGAAATGCAGAATCAATTCACGCTAGAAGTTAGTATAGCGGTAATATCTCCCTAGTTGAAGCAACTAGCTCTACCACCTTTTAAACCTACAGGGCTTGCGTTCGACCGCAATTTCGTGGTAATTTAGATGCGGTCTAGAATGTAGCGCACTTCAATACAACATGTCTCATCACTCTTACCTTAAACAGCTCTATTTATAGCTTTTAGGAAATACAAACTAGCAGACAGTTCCATGTTTTTACGACATATATTTTCTCTGCCTGTTTATTGAAATTTGTCCAACACCTTGAACATACATTTTGTTTTTTTTTATTTTTGTGGTTACTAATATGATTACAAACATGAAGATTAAATTGTTGTGAAGTGGTACATATTAGTAAAATTGTATCATAAATCACAATGTTACACTGAGTGAAAACCACATTTTAATTTTTTTCTCTTATACATATTTGACTGTTATGATATTTTTATTTGGTTGAAACAACGGAAAACTAGTTAATACACGAAGAGACACCTTGAGTAATTAAAATAAATCTTTGTAATATCGGCAAACTAATTCACTAACTCGTTGATTAATCAAATGATTTGAATGTATTAATTCTAATTAGGTACGTACAACAAAACAACATTCATTGTACCATTGCAAACTAGTAGTTGACAATAAAGCGCCGATTCCAATCAGATGTATAGGTATTAAGGATTTCATTTCGGCTAGACCACATAAATGTATGATTGTGCTTGACATGTAATAATAGAGTTCAGCTGAAAGCGCACGCAAATTAGTCTGATATTTGATTTGATCCGTAATATGCAGGCGACGTATAATATTATTAGAATTATTCTAGAAGCGAGTTGACTTATTGACATTTAATCAGAGATAGACGTCAATAGCGGCGGCTACTTTGATGTTGGATGTTGTTGAATTGCGACTCACTTGTTATTATTAATGAACAGGACGTGAAAATATCTATACATCTATAGATATAACAGTGTCTAACAAGCAATTAGCCCATCTGAGGTTGAGATCAGTGACATTGTACATGTGTAATCAATTTCACAGAACAAGTATTATACCTGAAATAGATGGGTTACTACTTCTTAGAACTGAGATGGAACACGTTCACAAAGTGAAATTGTTATACTTCAAAATGGAACACTACAAACCTATACTTTTGTTATAAACCAAAAGTATAATAGTTTGGTGATTAAGTTATAATCTGATGAAACAATACTATTATCATATAATAATATAATTTGCAAAAAATATTAAAATAAACTAATATAATAGTTCCAACATTTTCAATCTTAATTAGTTTTCGATTTGACATCTAATCAAGACATAGAAGTAAGATAGTCTAAGAGGACGTGTGATAAATTACAAGTTGAAATTTCTAATCGACGAGGCGTTTCTGGTTAGAACACAAATGCACTGGCATCGTTAGCTGTTAGCCCGTTAATAGCAACAATATCTGCCGATAGCATCCTCCGGATACGCACGACCTAATTAATAAAGAGCACGCTGTTCGTAGTATATGGGGACTGTCCTTATTCATCAACGTTCAGTCGATAAAAAGTTATAAATGAAAGTATCTAAAAGTTTATCTTTTCATTTGTGTATTTTGCTATACTAATGATTAAGTCTTCATTTTCGAAAACGTAATTAAATAGTAGATATTTGAATATGTTTAAGATTAAATGCTACATTATATTTAAATCATTGTAACTGTTTTCTTTGAAATAATCTATTTACTAAGTATAACAACTTATAGACAAAAGTTATTTAAAGTGATAACGTATATTCCATTTTATTTCAAATAAGTTTTATTCTCTTGATTCGTATACTAATTTAAGAAACAATTAAAAACTACCAAATTTTATTAGGAATTTGTAAAATTAAGAGAAGACTTTGTTCAATGCCATATGTGGTGATTTTCGTCACAGTTACCTTCATATTATAATAAACATAATTACAGTAACAATAAGAAACATATTGTATAAATGGGGGTATACCCACGTACAGATAGTGCGCACTCGTCCCACAAGTGGCTGGTTCAACGACTAGACAACGGAACTTGTCTGTGTCACATAAAATAGCTAATTATCTATCGTACAATCCCCACGCAGTTCTAACTCTCTGTAGATAGGGTTTGCAACGAACTTTACATACTCGCAAATAACTATTATATCTGTAAAGGACTTTGAAAAGACTTTTAATTAGGTTCCATAGTAATGTTTAAGATTTTCAATGTAGATATATTAAGTTCATTTAATTGTAAGGGAACAAAATGTTTGATGCAGAAAAGGAAAATGTTGTCTGAAAGACGTACATGGACGGCAGTAGGTACCACTTACATTCTTATGATGAACTTAAATAAAGCAGACTTAAACAAAGCAAATGAATAAATAAATATTTTTAAGTCATTATATATGTCATTATATAAGTCATTATATATTAATAATAAAATACAATCACAATGCTGAACTTAATTTGTACTCAAATTACACGATATGCTGTTGCAAGTTTTCTTTATATTAGCGATAAGCTTGCACGAAATTTGGTCCCTTGCCAGGATTAAAATTGTCACAGTGTGTGCCCAAATCTGTCGATAACGCGATTCATTTTCGTTAATTATGTTTGGCAAAAATCTTTTTGATAATCAAAATTATTAAAAAGATTATATTCTAAAACGTATAACTTTTGTTGTTAGTTTCCTTTGTAGTTTTTATTGTTTATTTCCTAACAATAACTGCTTAAACCACAAACCTGAAATATACGTTTCCTACCAATATTTCGTATGCCACGGACGTGATTTTACGTGTTGGATTACGTCAAGTCACGTTACCGTGACACGTTTGACGTCAACGTTAGTCGAGTTTGTGGCCGCCTAACGAGCGTTGTGTCGTGAGTAATGACTGTCGACACCGTGCCCCGGCCAAATCCAGATGAAGGCTGAACCACGTACACAGTGTATTCTGAACCTTCCTGTAATAGCAAACTTGCGCATCTAAATAGACACATAGCGTATCAATCTGACAGTGGAACTGTTATACCGCGGAAACAATGAAGCATTTGTTAATTTTCCTCATCTGTAAGTTATTACTGGACTCAGATCTCTCAACATGGTTTAAAGTTTTGTGTTACAAGGGTGACATACATATTCGAGGCGTTCCAATTTATTCCGCAATTCAGGTAGATTTTAAATTAATGTCAACGTCAATGAGCGCAGTTGCCACTAACCATCAAATGTAAAATCAAATATAAAAGTTATATATCATAAAACAATGCGTAGGAATATAAACAGCTTGTCTCATAAATATATAATTTGCTTCACGATGTTTTCGTTCATCGTTTACTCAAGTGATAGTAAAAACGCATACAGCTTCCAAAAATAAAATAGGTTTAGTCTAGAGTTTAACTTTTTTTTAATTACCTCTAACTAAATCCTTTGCAGACATATAGCCGTATATATCGACCTTATTTCTGGGAAGGTACTTTTACTTCCCATAAATTGTACACTCGTAGCATTTAAAACAACTATGTTATCGTTCTCGGTTCTGAGGATTTCCACATTTCTATAACAATGTTGCTAGGCGAACGCGCCATTCTTCCCATTTTTATACATTCGGAACGGACGAAACGAAAGGTATGTGATACGTTAAAGGGGAAGCGGACAATGAGATAGCTTGCGGAGGAACAGCGCTGGATACCTCATGATGAGAACAAATATTCTCAGTTCACTTCAAATATTATTTTTTCACGTATATTAAACATTAAAGAACCTACCAAACTATACCTAACGCGCCTGAAGCCTAAGAGGTATAATTATTAAATACCATACTACAAATAACTGTTTAAAGTTTCTACCTACAAGGAGCTTAACTTGATTAATAAACGAGAAAAGAAAATTAAAAGACTAAATAACACATTGTAGAACTTCTTGAGAAGTTGGGAGAAAAAAGTCGCTGTATGCCACTAGCGGAACTTACAAAAGTTAGACTGGCAAGGCTAATGAAAAGCGATGTGCTACTAACGAAGACAGAACGGCAGCACAATGAACTAACTTCTCGAAAATTATTAACTCTCAATAAAATCCGTATCGAATTCGAAGAGGCAATAAATTTTTCGCGACACGCTCCCGAATGTAAATGAGTTCGGAAACTTGTGTCAGCGAAGAACTGACTGTTTGTCGACCTGATACGGGCCACGGACTTAACAAACATGATGTATAAAATATTGGAAAAGTTTTTTTCGGTTTGTACGCGTTTTATTTCGTGTAACGTTCCGCAAAGACATTAATGCTCGTTTATAAAGGAGAGTAAAACGAATCCCGTATTCTGGATTTACAGAAAATATTTCAATACTTTGTCATAAACTCCATTTTTTTAATTATAAAGCAATTAGTAAACAATCTGCCCTGCCGTGCAGAATCTCTTACATTAAATTACTAACGCAAGCTGGAAATTAAATTGTTCATTTATATACCTATCGGCTTTGTTATAAACGCTAAAACATATTAATTCTCAGAGCAAATGGTATCAATATATATCCATTATGTGCACACACAATTCAAGTAACCCTAGTGTAGGTGCGGATTCAAATCATTTACGTGATTATTTACATTTAGTTTATTTCCTTACATTCATAAACGTGTCCCTGGATATTTGTTACGCATAAATCTTTTGCGATATGGAACCCAATGGCTTCATATCAAAAGTCATTACCGCACTGACTGGTTTATATGAATATAAAAGCATTACGATCCCGTGAGATCTCGTGCATATAACGAATGACCGAATTTCCGGCATTCGATAATGATATCGTCAGTACCACAGGTCACTGTGACCCGCGCTATTTCCGATAGAGGGACAAGAAACGTTTGTGAACTACATACTAGATAGACATTTGTCTTTCGTGTCAAGGCTAGATAACTCAATAATTACTACGCAGTATCTATTCTTAGCTATTATTGGGAGTAAGGAACTTTGGACTTCAATATAAACGATGAAATGAGATTATTAAAGTAGAATATTCAAACGTAAATTGAGAACAAAGTGAAACTTTTTGTTTTATGTTTCGGTAACGAAACGACTTACATGAGGCGTTCCAATTTAGTCCTCACGGGTAGCATACGCATCTGTGTTGGACTTCGTTTAGGACTGTAAAGTTATCTTGGGTCGATTGCACGTGTCCATAGGCAGCAGTGGCCACTTACCATCACGTGACCTGCATGCTTGTTTGCTACTTACATCAAATAAAAACTTACCTATCATGACTTTACCTGGATTGAAATTTTAAATATGCAATCGTAGAATACTATCTACCTGGAATAAATATCAAAAAAACCTCTGACATAAAAGCTTAACACAATTGGAAATTTCCAATGGTGTTTTATTTTCTTTATACAAATAGTTCTCACGCCAACTAAATGGAACCATTTCAACTCTAACAAATAATTCATATCGTAGCCAAGACCAGCTACGGAACTTAGCTTTTAAAACCGAACTTTGAAGAAAAAGCTTTGTGGAAGTCTTGAATTATGTCGAACACAAAAGAGGTTCACTTAGCGCCTCATAATGGTGTTCGTGGGCGGTCCAGTGAGAAAATTAATTTATACGTTGGCCGTTTAGCAGAAAAATTACAAAAGGTAATTAAACTAGACGTCTTTCTTCATTAGCTGGACGCCTTTGTTGCGTCTAATGAATTTATATTTGTCGTCTTGTTTCTCGCGCGTCTCATACCGACTGTAATTTGATTTACTGCATACTAGCTTTCGCATTTCATTTATTGTGTTCCGAGAAATAGCGCGCTCTTAACAATAAATTGTTTTTATACGTAAAAATTGCAAGTAAGCTAATGCAGTATTTTTGATGTATAATGCTTAGAATATACCGTGCATCAAAGTATAAGGAATTCGGTCTGATATAATTCGATCTTCTACAAAGAGGTATTATTGTAAACCTTTGAAAGATGTATTATATCACATTTTATGTCTATGTATACAGATGATTTTAATATAAAGTAAATACTTCTAAAATGCTGTCTGATGACACTGTAACATTTCTACCATGTCTTGAAATAAAGTAGAAGTTTTTACATAAAGATATTTTTAATCTAAACTGATTATGAAATTAATAATAGGTGGTTACAATAATATGCTGTCGATATCCGATTAACTATTATTATAACAGTAATAATGAACTTTGTATTAAGACCGTGGCTAAAATAATTACTCATATTAATGATCAATACGATGCAGTGTAATAAAGCATGCAAACAAGCAAACAACCATAATACGATTCATTTGAAGTGAAACACATTGAGTATAATTTTATTAGCACACGATAACTTTGTAATGTAATATTATATGATATGGAACAAAATAAAGTAACTACAATGTAATGTATGATGTGAACTTTGAATGGCCTATTATTTTTTATGAGATTTCGGAAAGTATACCATTAAGAGGCTCTTATTATTTTAACTTTGTTATGCTGTAATTTATAACTGTGAGATGTACTTAATAATATCTTTAACATAAGAATAACAAAATATTAAGTTTTTTACTTAAGTATAAAAAAGGAGGTATAAAAATAATTAAACTATTATAGATTCATATTGAAATTCAAAATCTTGTCTTATTGCATTAGTAACTACTTAAGCTAAAACTAAAACTTTAAAGAGTTTTGATGCAAAAATATACGGCATAGCGATTTTATTTATCCAGAGCTGCAGCGCATTTTTAACAGATAACGTACATGTGGCATTAAAAAGTATTTATTCAGTTTATTTTGTTTTACTTTTTAATTTTACGAATGTCAAAAGAGTCAAAAATGAGTTAGAAAATGTAAGTTATGTTTTCTAATTGTCTTGGAAATAAAATAGGACATCGTTAATATCAACAAGCTTTTCACTTGCACATATCCCACATACTCGTACATATGTGAAAAGAAACATAATATTAACATATCCAATACATTTAATTAAAAATAAGCAAATGTCATGTTAAATATCTCTGGATCCTTACTTTAATGAAAAAGAGTACACAGTGAATTAATTAATGAGATGTTTATATAGTTCCAGACGGTCAAAGCTCGTTATGACATACGTAATAATGGCTATACATCCATTTCAAAATGAAAATATTGCGCGAAGCATAAAATACTGTGCACGTTTATCTTTTATATTCATCTTACGTAAGTATTTTCATTTATGTTTGTGTGAAGATAAATATGAAATTTTCTTTCTATTCTTCAAATTTATTTCTATACTATTTTGAATGAAGTAGCTATGACTATTTTGACATGAAAGAGTTATTAGTTAGGATCCTCCTTTTTGTCATGAATTGCTAAAACTAAACGCGCACGAAGAGTAGTAATAAACTAGTTAAGTCATTTATTAAGGTGGTGACGCACCTGGGTACAAATTGTCTCCTCACATGTCTCATGTTGGCCAGCAGACACAGTTCCATCGATATGGTTTATGGTTGTAATTAGAGTTTTATTCCGTTAACAATAACTTGAAAGAAGTTTTGAAAGCATAAATCATTATCGTCGATCCATTGAAAAGAGAGCATTCGTAGTTGAACTTATAAATGCTACAAAAAATAATTATTTCCTATAAAGAGTGTAGATATTGTCAGAGAATCATTATTGATTTATAAAGAGTGTTATTTTTAATTACACTTATTACGAGGCGCTCAAGATAAGATGGCGGAGCGGGCAAAATAACTATCAATACGTTATTATGACATTTTTATCTCATACAAGTAATAACAGGAAGCAAAGACCTGTTATTTGTAATAAATTGGAACCATAAAGTTGATGTGCTGCCAATATCTTAAGTGCATTAGTATATTTGTTCCGATATACCAGTTTTATTGCAATTCCATACTATTTCAGACTAGAAAAAATTTTTGGCAGATTGGTGTAAAATGCTGAAATACACATGTAAATCTTTACATCCTCAGGTAATATAATTAACCGGTTTCATTATTTCTTAGTAAAGAATTATATAGGTGGAAATGCAAAATATTGAAAATAAGTTAAACTATTCTTTACGGAGCAGTTTAACTTCCAAGATAACGTTGTTATCATAAAACTCGTATATAAATTTACTTAAGTTTCATTCATATAAGTCAACATCACGTTTCATTCATAAAAGGTTGTTTACTCTTACAGAAGTTACCTGTAACTGTGTGAATGTAAAGTTGTACTTTAGTATTATTTCAACTTTAGGAAATCTAACTTACTAATTTTAGCGCTATGATTTCCTTTGCAAGTTTTACCGTGAATTAAGTAAATCATGCTACAGATATTTTTAACAAAAATGTAACTCGTCAAAGGCAAATTTATAAAATCTAGAAAATGTATTCGTACATTCACCTGCGCCGTTAGACGTGTCAGTTACACAGTTCAATGAAAAGAAAATAAAACAAAATATTTTTATTCAAAGTAGATCCTGTACAGAATTCTTTCTGAACGTCAATAATCTACCACCACATCACAAGGTGTTTCGTTACGGAGATGAAGCGGCTAAAGAAACTCCATAACACACATCTTTTTAATAAACAAAAAAATTGTAAGAAATAAAAGTACATATTGTATCTTATGTTAAAGAAACAAGCGGAGCTGGAGCCACTTCAGACCACACAGTTTTATCAGCCAAATAAAGAGTTGTTTTATAATAGGCACTCTTACACAGAGTTTGTTTGATAAACTGTTTAAACTTTATTTCTGGTAAAGTCGTGATATAACCATAATAAAGTTACACACCCCACTCGTTTGAACTATATAACGTACGTGTCCCACAGCTGGGCACGACTTACTCCGTGTTTACGGAAAATTTGCAATGTATTTCTAACTTCCAATGTCAGTTGTAACTTTTTTAAAGTACTATTTTGTTGTTTTGAAAAGTATTTTAATAATATCAACGTGTCAATATGTACTATATCATACAAATTTAGTGTTTAATTCCATGGTCTTCAATTTTTACCCTACATCCCACAGCTCAGGGTGGATAGTATATACTCCCATCATTGAGCTCTAACGCGTATTGGCAGCAAAAGCTACGGGTTATAGTGCATTTATCTACAAACATCGTTCATGTCAGACACGGCCCGTAGCTAAACAAAATCATATCGTTCTATACAATGCATATGAAAGTATTTATATATTTCGTAATACGACCGTAGAAATCGCGTAACAATATTGCATACAAAAATGCCATTTTGGCTGATACGACACGTTCAATGCCTTAGTTTGGCATAAATATGACCTTGATGGTCAATTCGCTTCGAATGCTTACAAACTGCTCATAAACCTAGACAAGGTTTAACGACTGCTATCAAATTACAACAACCAGGACAGAGGGCTTAATGCGCCCTCCAAAGCTCTCATTCATTAAAATATATAATTGTTGGCTTTGCGGCCTTAATACCTATATAAATAGGCAAATAAAATGTCTGTCTGTAATGTTAGAATTCTTTTTATTTCTTATTTGCACGATATGTAAACATTAAATCTATTTTGTTTTTTTACGATCCACCTATTGGCTTCTTTAATAAACGCGTAAAAAGTATTAAAACTTGAAATTTGCGCGAAATTAAAACTAATACCTTAACCTGTAAGTTGTGCGCAGACGAAAGTTTTGGTAAACAAATCCTTTTTGGGTCCTTTGTATCGCTATAATGAGGCAAACCTTCAAAGAAAAATGAACTTCTAAAACATGGACCAAAATTCTATACAACTGTTGCAAGGGAAAGTAAACAACCAGATGGCTTCATATAGAAGAGTCGGAAGATTTTATTTTCATATACATTGGCATAATGGTCACCATACTCGTCTGCCCTGCAAAAATAGTACGAGTTCGATGCCCGTTCAAATATTTAAAAAATATAAAAGACACTGGATTTGCCTTTTGGTCTGGTCTTCAACCCATAACTATTTCATCTCAGAGTCATAGAATGATGAAGTTTATGCCATAGTCCGTCGCACCAGCCAAATGTGGACTGATAGACTTTAAAGGACCTTGGGCGTGTAAATTTTCTTACGATGATTTCCTTTACCGTTTAAGTAAATCATACTGATTTTCTAGCGAAACAATAGTAGGGAGTTTGTATACTCGTGTTTTTTGTGTTAATGGTGCACGTGTCCCACAAAATCCGTTACAGGGTACACATCATCCACATCAGAAGATTGCTTAAAGAATCTTCTACCACACTAAGCCATGTTAATTAACTAAAAAAGTGATTATAATATTAGTAGTCAGCCTGCGTCGAATGTATTAAAACAACTTATACAAGTACTTCGGACAAGTGTATCGCCTGTTATCCAATAACAGATGGATTCGATGACTTTCCACTCCAAAGTTCAAATGCGGTAATGCACAAAGGTCACCAATCTAACCCCTGACTGTGCCCGAAATGTGTTACACGTACATGTTAAATGCAGTTTTAATGTTCACATAACATATTACAGAAATACATTGTAATAACTGTAAATGTACACAGACATGGCTAGGAACAGCTCAGGTCATCATAGGTCATAGGGCCTATAGACATAGAACAGACATCACCTTATCAGTGGACGGTGACATTGAAAGGTTGCAGTAATTTCTGCGTCACATGATTATGTACGTATGATTCATAGTAAAACACTTGTATTGAACAACGCAATGTTAAATTGATAAAATATATCAGCAACGGAAATTACCGTCCGTTGAACAAACGCTGGTAAAAAATATATAAAACTCGTGACGACAATACATTGGTTGAAATTTTGATTCCTCCCAGTAACTCCCAACCAGTAGTTAGCCAAAGTAAGTTCCCGTATGGAAGGCGTTTCTTAAGACTTAGTTGGAATGCCTCATATCTTCCTTACTTCAAATCAAAACACCATTCACACGTCTGTTATGTTATTTGATGTGACTCTCTCATCTCATGATTGTTTTTTTGTCCTACCGAAGATCAAAATTTGACAATTTCTATTAAGCAGAAATTGTCATATTTCGAATTTGACAAGGCAACAACTTATTAAACGATTATATAACAGGCGTTACTAAATATATGCATACTTTGTAAAAAAGTCATCATTATATTTTATCACCATCAAATGTTAAAGCAATAATTATTTTCTAATGGGCATACGATTCCGTATATGAGCTTTGAAGACACTAAAATCGAATAAAATTAATCGACAATTCAAACAAGTCTTGAAAAACTGATACAAGGTTTTTGAAGTACATTAAATTCCACGAAATCTGGAACTAAAATTTCAGAGAAAATGGGAATGTGGTTGAAAGGTAATTTTACAACGGTACAAGTTGTTTCAAAGTATTTTCTTTCTCATTAAAAGTAATGCTAGCCGGCTGTCTCGGACAAGTTTTAAATAATCGTAGCAAAAAATAAGATTCCAAGTAAAATTAGGTAGAGAATGGAGTTTTTAAAGACCTACCACTTAGTTTCAATTGTAATTATTTCTGTAGCTCCCACTAATCGTACTACTGGTTTTGGTTGTAAAACATTTTTATGATGCTTTTTGTTGCCTTCATTTAAATAACAAATGTACTGCAGTATACGTACGTAGTACGTTTTCACAAAATTATTGCAATTCCTAAGGATAAGTGTCACTGTCTTATCATTTCATCATTTCTTTATACCAAAGCACAACCACGCTAAATACTATTGTTCTAAGGCAAAAATAAGTGTGTCGGTAGCACCATAGTCAAACGAACAAAGTATTAACCGCTCTAAATATTGCCTATAAAATAAATTTGATGTGAATAAAATAGGCTGAGAACTATATACGACACAATAATATACTGTTACTATAAAAAGAGATCCATCAAAAAGCTATTTCCGCGATATTAAATCCCAAAGTATCGTCGGGACAATAATATTCGGGAGCTTATGGTATATATTCACAATTCCGTTCAAAGCTACTTATTTTCAAAATGATAGTGAAATTAATAACATGAAAGTTGTGTTTTGTTTGTGTGCGAAGCGTTGATGTTCTTAATGTTATTTTTTACTATCTCTGATTTAAAAGATATTATAGGGATTACGCCTATTTACTTACAGTGGAGTAGCAGACGTCTTGCAAAACAAATTCGACTACAACGCCATATAACCATGTCAACATTTTATTGAACGCGATTGACCTCTTTCGGATATTCGCGAATAGTGTCGCGTGATTTATGAATTTTTGAAAAAGTAATATTCAACTCAATAATTTTTTTATAAAATTAATTTTATTATCCCGGATTTCTTACAAAAACATGAACTATCCGAATCTATATTTACTCATAAGAGGAAGGATGATATCGTTATCTCCGTAATAACTGCGTAGAAAATCTAAAATCTAAAGTAAAACCTAGGTGATTAATAGATTTTTCGTAGTGCTTACGTGACGGAGCAAAACTACCACATTACTGGAGCTTGTTTTTTATCGTGAAAAAATGACTATCCAGAAACTATTTAAGTATAGGTTTAGATAAGCTTAATTAGCCGTGAAAAATACTTTTTGTTATTATTCCATTAAATTATGTTCCTGTAGCATGTTTTATTAAAGATTTGTTTGCAACGAAGATAGTATTTTCATATTTAACTAGCCTAGCCTACACAATTTATACCGGTTATTTTTATTAAGAATATTGCAAAGATTGCAAAGAGCTTAAAGAATTTTCAATTATTAGCTTATAACAACATTGCCGGTCTGTTTAAAACAAGCAAAGCCACAGCATATTACTAGTTATTTTCCAACAAAAACCCCAACTATGTTTCATTTACGGGGCGATATGTATCAGGACAATAAAAGCAGGGTTTCATTAGTTGCGGGGACAGTCCGGAATAAATATGAAATAAACACTCATAGAGCGCGGATTACGGCTGACCTCGGCCCAAGATTAGCTGGGTTGCCGATAGAAATACATAATTAAGTACAGTTAATATTATTAGATGAAAAGTTTCATATATTTACCATACTAATAGATTAAAAACGAACATTTTAATAACTGTATTTTTACAATGACCGCATATAAAGATAGTTATAGAGGAGTAGGTAGGTACTAAGCAGAGAGCGCGTATGAAAAGCTATTCTGAAAGTCTAAATAAATACGATGTCGTGGTTTTAGGACACATTATTAATATTAGAAACATATAAATTACTTACGTAGAAATTGTTACCTATATTTTTATATCGTGTTTGTACCGATGAGCGAACGATGAATATGTACCTGAAAGCGAAAAAAGATAATTATTATATGATATTGCTAATTTACTGAAGTCAATTTTATATGCTAATTATCATATCAAAGGCATTTTTAGCTCTACTTTGATTTTTCCTGTCTCGTGGACGCACTGGACACAAAAACACTCAGACAGAAATGTTAACTCACCGTTTGGATATCTGTCCAACCCGGATTTATTAACACGCAGTGGGATCCGGGTTCGATCCCCGTCTAGGAGTCCTAGTTTAGTGCTAGTCGTCAGACTAACATCACCACCGCTCCGCCACGTATATCGTTGTCTTTAATCTTTATGTAAACAAAATTCTGGTATACTATGTATCTATAACCATCATATGAAACGCCTGCGCGAACGTTTTGTATAAGACACAATACC
>DWRA01002089.1:0-14866 GCA_018250295.1 Spathilepia clonius
TAACACTGCTGTTATTAGGCAGAAATAAGCGTGGCGGTGATGCCTCCGGAGTCGAACTACAAAGGGTTCTACCACCTTAAAGAGTTTCATTAGACTGAAAAGAGATCATTGTCATATTGAATGATGTTCTATATAACATAGATGTAAAGCATTTATATTAGAATATCTATGACGTAAATAGAAAAGCTTTGAGGCTTACAAAATGTCATCAACCCATTACTGTTCCACTGCTAGGCACGAATCTCCTCTGAACGAGAGGGGTTAGGCCATAGTCCACCCCGCTGGTCAAATGCGAGTTGGCAGATTTAACACACCTTTGAGAACACAGTTTTTGTAAAACTTTCTTGTGATCTTAGGTTACAGTAGTTATGTTATTATATTTAAATCTTGTTATAATAGTTTAAAAAAAAAAATATTATTCTACCCATTTTTTATTTATTTTCAAATATTATGTTTGGTGAATACAAAGTCAAATTATAAGATGTGGTTCGAATAACATTTTTTATTCAATATTTTCATGATGACGTTTTGAAGAAAAATATTTTTGGCATCATCCGTTATTCAACGTACACGAGCAAGAGTAATTTATCTAGAAGCATAAAGCTCCGTTCAAAGCTAGGCGTAATATACACTTTGCAAGTATCAAACGCCAGTTCTATCTCAAAATATCGCTATTTAATATTTGTATGTTAGGTTAATAATAAAGAATAAAATGTAAAAATAATAATAATAAAATTTAATTTTGAAGATATAAATTCATATAAATTATTACTCATTTTGAAGTCAAGTTTTAATCAAAAACGCATATTTATTCAAATAAAAAGTTTAAAACAAAACTTGCGTTCATATTTTCATAGGTAGGTTTGATTACACATTAGCAGTAAAATGTATTTGTAGTAGAAGGTACGTAGTAATGTCATGGCATTCTATGACATTTTTTTGTAGTGTTAACGAATAATGTACAGAAAGTATACGTTTAATTGATACATACAATCAGACAGACAAACAAAAGTGTAGGAGTGAATAACCTGCAAATTTGACTGCCGGTCAAATAGCAGTAATCACTTAACACCAAATCGACTGTTTTTCACATATATAGTTCTCAAGGCGCAGGTTTCAGGTTAAAATTTCGAGTAAAGATAGTAAAAGAGTAATACAAAACGCTCTTACTTGAATGGAGCTTTAGAGCCTTGTGTAATGGTTACTCTTCCAAATTGGAGAAGTATATTGATTCTTCGATAGACTTTTACGAGTACCGAGCGGAAAATTGCAAGTAGTGGCAAATAGGGATACTTCATGTTAATTACCTTTCCTGGAAAACACGTACCTCTAATTTAATTACGTTTCTCATAGTTCAAAGCTCATTAATTTTAATTAACTTGTGGAAGATTTATATGGGGTAGTATTTATAAGCATTTTATATGATAGGTAACCGATGTAGGTAAATCTAGGAATTTTATTAGGTTTTTCTTGTCTGTTATAATTAAATCCCTTATAAATAATGCGTCAAAAGATTCATGTATTCATGTGTTCATTTGTAAATTTATTTATACATTTTGTTATGTAACGGGTACTCACGATACGAAATTTTGATTTCTTAGTTGCCGATATTTCGTATCGTATAAAATTTCGTATCGTGAGTATCCGTTACATAACAAAATGTATCAAATCCGCGACAATATTAGCCTAAAATCAATTTATTTATAATTATAGTTTCTATGTACTTATGATAAAGTAGCTGTTGCCCGTGACTTAGTACAGACAGAGTGTATTATTTTCTTAGTGGTTGCTTGAATCATTAAATGAACCTATTGTCAAAAAATCCTGGTTCTTCAGTACTTAAGTCAAAGGGACAAGGGCGGTTGAAGAAACTCATTGAATCTGTACCAGTTGGCGTGGCCCTTCCCATCACTATTCCATATATTGGAGGCTATCTTGTAACGCTCTTGATATAGATTAGTAAATAAAACACAAGAAATTGGTAGAAATATTTAATACAACAGAATAAGAGACAGATACGCAACCTATTCGTATAATACATGAAATCTATATTAAAACTAGATACATTTGTACAATTTCGAATACATTACAAAATAATCAGTTTTTTTCTAAAATAAAGGCTTAACTCTTAATATATCTTTCGTAACCTTTAATTTAACTAAGTTATTAGTTTTAACTTTAAAATACATATGTTTGCAAACATTCTAATTTGAAATGGATATAATTATAATATAGATAATGTATTTATAATTAAAACTCTAATCGGCTAAACATAAAGAGAGTCGTTAAATATTTCTTACTAATAAACTTAATATTGTATTAAATACATTTTAAATATATAAAAAAACTGTATTTACAATAAATTATTGAACATTTCAGTAAATATTCATCATCACAATCTAATAACAGTATTTTTAGTATGAGTTTATTACGTTTCAACAACTCGATCATTGTTAACGAGTTGGCCCTCTAATAGCAGCGCATACTGCGAAATCTTTAGTTCCGATACGTTTCGTGGCAGCGCTGCTAGGTGAAGTATGGGCCGACTCGTTAACGACGGTCGAGTCACTTAAACGTAAAAAACTCATACTAAGGGCACAGAAGGTTTTTTAATGTTACAAGTCGACACCTCCAATTAATATTACGCAAAGTCGTTTTTCGGGTAAAAATTTTGTTTTGCACCAAAATACTCGCGATGGTGTATATTTTGCGTAAAATAAAATTTGTGAAGAAATTCGTACAAAATTTGTATTTTTATTTTACGTGGTGTCGATTAGTAGCATTCGAGCACGCACTTGATATCATTGCATTTCGTGAGGGCGCATCGGCCTTACTTGTGTTGAAAATGTGGTTGCGCTAGTATCTGTATTGATATTTATGTGTGCAAGAGCACCAGGTGCAACGTTACAACATGCAAACTAACGCGTTATACATGTACATGATGCAACACAAATAATATTGACGTGCGCTCGTGAATTGCAACATTCGAAGTTAAACGTAGCTTTTCTGCAGATACTCTTTTATCAAATTCAAATACGACAGAATTGAATGGAATCTGGCCATTGTAGACTAGATGATTTGATGCTTTAATAAAAACTTTACAGAATGCGTTACAACGTAATAGACTTAATAAAATGTAATATGACACAGGTATAACCAAAATTTTATAACTTTGATAATTGTAACAAAATGGTACGCGTGCCGTGTATTCCATGGGCTCCGGTTTATAAACCATTATAGTCCCAGAGCTGGCCACGGCTCTCCGTTCGCAGTGAGGATGGATAGGCCATAGTTCATCGCACTGACTAAAGTACGAAGTGATGGACTTCACACATTTTTAAGACCTTTTTTTTCAAAGTACTTTCTGATTCGCGATTTCTAATTTCTAATATATACCTAACCTCGTAAAGTCAGAATGCGCGTCTGGGGTTAGAACCTCGGACCCCTCAATTAAGAGGTCGTGATTAAACCGCTAGGCTATCACTGCAATGTATTGCATATCGTAGTTTAATTACACAATGGAAACCCGAATTGTTGACATTTTAAAACAGATTGCAACCATTACACTATAAATGAAACAGAAATACCTATGTTTATACATTGAAGTGTCATCCCGGTCTATAAATAACGCTTTTACTGAGTGTGAATTTAAATACCGTATGTTTACAATACCGACATTGCATTTATTGACTGCGTAACTTAAAGTGCTATAATATTAAGTTATTTTTATGATATGTTGGCGCAATGGCTGTTAAGGCGCAGGATTAAGGTAAAATTTGCGGCGATTATCATAGGCGGTAGAACCACTCCTAGTGACGTTCGTGGTTCGTAGTACCTAGTAACAACAGTGTTAAGTGCTGCCGTGTTCTGTTCCTAGGATGTAGTAAGGGAGAGACACTTTAGGACTAGCTGACCTGGCAAACGTTGTTACACCATATACATGATTTCTAATGAAAATTTGGCGTTTATTGATGCCAAATGCAAAAATAACAAACCAAATAATAATAATAATAATAAAATATAAAATAAAATACTGGGTAGGAACACCCTAATCATCTAGCAGTATGAAATAAACTTTAGGGCCTATTCTATATAAGAAAAATAAAAAATCCGTGGAGTCGTTTCGGAGGAGTGTGACTACATTTTTTTATATATAAGATTTATGTTCTAGGTTTTTGTGTTTTTAACCTCGAAAATAAAAAAAAGTTTGAATGCTTGCTCCCTAGAACTAGTACAGAAAATTATATTGTATATTTTTTGTTTACCGACGTTTCAGTACGTTTTCATAAGATATTACGTATATTATTTGAAGCATACTTTATAATCATGTTATTATTTTGCTCTCGGTGGTCAGCACTGTCTCCTCTCAGCTTGAGGTGGGTTAACGCCATAATCTACCCTGCTGGCCAAGAGGAATAAGACTTTACAAATCTTCGAAAACGTCGTGAAGAATTCTCATTCACGTCGATTTTTGATTTGGAAAAAGGAGAAATTTGTTTTTTTAACCCAAATCTCCAAGATCAGAAGCTGAGGTTAATAATAATCCTGATAACTATAGAACACTTAAGTAGTCTTAAATATAAACAATTTAATGAAGTGTCTTGTGTCTTTAAAACAAACCGGTAAATAATTAGGGAATGAAATGTATAGGCGTCTGAAGACCTCAGTATTGATCAGAAATTAATTTAAAACCCTTAATTGCTTTTGCGACCGCTGTGGAATTTCAGATCTTTAAGTGGAAACCTAATACCTACATAAATCGTCGTAAGCTCAATACTTTTCCACTGTTGGGAATGAATCTCCTGTCGCGGCAAGAGCGTGTATTGGTAGTCGCACACATTAAAAACTTTTAAAAGAAATATCTGACATTTATGTTTTATCACGATGTTTTCCTTCAGCATCAGGACGAGTAAAATTAGTTTTAAATGATAGGCAGTGTGGTTCTAACTCAACTCTTAATCGGGTAGCCCAAGGTTCAAAAAATAGGCACGCACCTCTGATTTTTAAAAGTTATGTATATGTACATACATATTAGAAATAGAAATTAATTAACACTTGTTCTAACGATGAAAGGTAAATATGGCGAGGAAGCCTAAACAAAACAAAAAAAAAAACAAAAAAAAAAGTTCAAAATGGTGTGTGAAGTCTATAAATTCGCGGCCAGTGCAATGGAAAAACATCCAACCCCTTATGCCCTGAGAAGAGTTCCTTGCCCAGGAGTAGGTCAATAGTGCGTAGACGACTACTACTCATGTAATCC
Organism: Spathilepia clonius; assembly: GCA_018250295.1. Taxonomy (NCBI): domain Eukaryota; kingdom Metazoa; phylum Arthropoda; class Insecta; order Lepidoptera; family Hesperiidae; genus Spathilepia; species Spathilepia clonius. The sequence goes on from DWRA01002089.1 coordinate 5,261, forward strand.
AAAAAATCCAAGATGGACCAAAGGACGAAATAATGAAAAAACACCGTCACTGCTTTTTAACCTACACAAATAAAAGGCTGTAAATAAATTTAAACGTTAACAACATACAATTACTGGCACTACGAGAATGGAAGTACAAATATGATACTTGAAACTTTCCACACACGCGAACAACTGGAGCACTGCCTGCAGGCTGTTAGTGATTGTAGGCGGAAAGTATCGAAGAAATACTATATTTAAACTGTTGTTCAAATAAAATGAACGCAAGAAGTGTGAAAATATAATAATATTACAGAACAGAGAAAAATGAGAAACAGTCGCAGATAAGTAAAGTGAATATAACAAGTCAGATGAAAATGAAAAAAGTATGAGATTTTTAGTTATTATAACAGTTTTTATAAAGGTTTAGTTTTAGTTACTAACTATCAACAAAAAATATGCGGAAATCTTCAATATCTATTCCTCAATACTCATTTATCAGAAGTAATAACAATGACCTCAAAAACAAACAGTTTACCTATTAACAAGGCAATAACAAAGAACCAACGATTACTTTCACGTTGATTTATGCAAACGTTACGTTGCTCACTACCATCAGGATATACGCGCAAATCCAATATCTATTTTTCAACAGTAATTTATTAGAAGTACTAACATATACCTCAAAATCAAACAATGTACAACGTAACAAGGTAACAACAATGGAACAACAAGAATTACATTCACGGTGATTTACGCAAAAATACAATGTTTGGTTATACACACGAAAAAGTTAAGGTTACACAAAACACAATTTCGCTACCCTTAAAAATATTACGTCGAGGACCTATATTTTCACTTAACACGGTACCGTGACAAAACTTTTCGCATTTCATTTATTATTTAGCACGTTACTCCAACTTCAATGTTTTATGGACTTTGCAAAATAAAAACTCACGACAACTCTTGAGACCTGGGAGAGTATAATCCATAATTTCAATGCACAAGCAAAGTTACAGAAAATAAGAAAGTAACGAATAAACTCGTATAATAATGTACGTGCAAATAAAAATTGGGTGCATTTATACAAATGATGATAAATGTATTTCATATCGAAGAAGAAGCAATGAAGCAAGAAATACGTATGTTCGCCAGTTTCCTGATCAATCGCTAAAAGAAAGATCTTTCTATGCTAGATAGTATGTGTACTGTAGATTAAAGTCTGAATTGAAATTACTTACGTGAACAGTTTGTTATCCAATACCCTTCAAACTAAAGTATAGGATACAGAAACTGCCAATATAAAGAAGAGTTGTTTGTGATAGAACTTTATAATCATACTACTATCAAGTCACGAAATATTATGTGATCGTAAAAGATTTTACGTTAATGAAGCCGCTTAAAATGATGTGATAACGAGTATTAATTTCAGTTTTAAGAAATTATTATATTGAAATTTATAACTCCATTACTCCCGACATAAAATGAGAATATATAACAATAGTAAACTACGAAATATACATATTTGCACTTTCTATGTATATGATTCAACTGAATGACAATAATGATAAATTATTAAACACACAGTTAATAAATCCATTCAACCAATTACTGTTTCTGGTCAATATGAGATAAATCGGCAAAGATATAAATTCCACTATTGTAAATATTACGCAAATATCAGGTTTAAAAATCGATATCTAACAGCTTTATTATGAAGACACTAAATTTTACGAAGTTACAAGTACACTAATAAATTCTAACATTTTATATACATATTTATACATTAAATATAATCTATATCAATTTGAACAATCGTAACACGATATTATTCGTTAAAATATTTAAACATTATTGTATTATTATTACACTCTTTACAAGAAAAAGGCTTAGCCTAATCAACAATTAAATTCCATCTAGACTACTATTTTACAATTAGTTTTATATTAAACCGCAAAACTTCACTTGACTAGATTTGTCGCAATCTTTAATCTAATATCACAAATATATTCGTCTCTTTAATTTTTCACTCACTTTTATATTCAACACAGTAACACTACCATTGTTAGTACTAAAATTAGCTCGGGTAAGTTCTTACAAACATGAGAGAATGCTTTTAATCTAATTTCGTTCTGAACGGGATGACCGTAAGTTTCTTCAATAGACTGAATTAGTTCTTTCGGGCAAGGTAACGACTCTAGTGGAATATCTGTTAGAAGTTTCGCTTTGTTCGCTTTAGCTTTCTCTTTTTCATTATAGTCATCATTTTTGTCATAATATTCGTAGTTGTCATCAGCCAAAACATTTCCATTTTCGATTTCTTCATCATTCTGGTCGTTGAGCCGCCTATCATTTGGGGAGTCTGTGACACACGATATTTTCTCAAGCGCATGCTTCAGGGAGCTGTCCTTGGTCTCGTTTCGTAAAACGTATATCCAGGACAGTCGGCAATTACAGTTGAGTGGGTTACCTGAAATGAGAGGGCGGATTAGGTTTTATGTGCAATGTAATAGGATGCCGCTGTAATTAGCGTCTTCTGTAGCCATTTTGTAACATTTGGCTTTAAAGGAGCACCTAAAGGGTACTTAAAATTTACATAAATTGAAGTACATGGACGTGGTGAAGTAAATATTATTAAAAGTTGATATAATATATTTTTACATTCATGTCATGTCCTAAAATTAGAAAAGTTACAATTTGATAAACACACTCTAAAAATATATATTTTAGTATGTAAAGTTTTAAATCATAATATTATTTCATTACATTAAGTGTCCACCATACAAAATTTTATACGGTGTTATTTTGCAGTTAAAACGTTTCACATGAATTTGCAATTTTAAAAGTCATTTGGTCCAGTACACAATTTATTGCATCCAAAAAAACTAACGAAGTCCAACACATAATAAATATCCTGCGGCTAGCGCCGCGTCAGTATCTTTTTAATTGAGTTTCACACTTTGTTCTGTAACAATATAATTTCAGCATTAAACTAACAAAATTTAGACTCCCAACGGGTGTAGTGTATGAAGTAGCTCGCAGCAGCTAACAATTTGTCTTACGCTAAGCTTTCTTTGTTAAGTGTTTAAGCTCAGCACATAACAAAGACAGATACGAGGAGCATCGTAAATGGGACAAAGAAAACCTAACGCGTCCACATTACACAGTCAATTTACATTCAACTAGCGTCTTGAAATTATCTACTGAAGTTGCCAACATCGCGACCTGCGAGAAGATAGTTTGAACCGTGGACTGAAGGGAGAAAAATGGCTTTTATTCTCAGTTGGCACGTGCCGCATCCGTATTCCATGCTCGAACATTTCCCCGTGTCGAGAATCGAACTGACGTTGAGATATTGCATATTGTAAACGCTGGAATTATTACCACCCCGCGCCGGACAAATATTTGCTTAAGCAGAGATTGCTCGACCTAGTTCAGTCGGACTAACAAGCTAGCCTTTGTGTTTTTCTGTGTGTACTATAATTAAGGTTGTGTACATACTTTTCGATATATTTGCGGCTCGATTCAAACAATTTTTCACTACGTAAAGTCAACGTTTTATGACTCATTTGAGTAAAAAACATATTTACTGAGATAACTTCTTCAAACAAAAATGAGATTTAGTATTGAGTATTTAATATTGATTGCTTAATAATGTATACAAAGTGGTAGAGGAAGTAGAAGTAAATCATCGCAACCTGGATCAAAGCCAAGCCACCAACAAGTGGCAAATCAAAGCCATTAATATTCCAGTGAATATGCCGTTAGACAGAAATTCGAATATCGCGACAATATCGCTTGATCCAACATGCATAAGCAAACAAGAAACAGTTGATGGTATGCAAAATATTGCACTGAATAAAAGTCTTTCCGAGGAAAACGCTTTCAAAGACGAGTGATAGTGCAACAAATAAAAACTTATAGCGGCCCTTAGCGTTGTTTACTGAGACGTTCGCAATGTAAAAGCAACAAAATTTATTTATTTCTCAACCACCGAATTTCTTTCGTTTTGTTTACCTCGGCTCAGTGTCTGTTAAAGCATTCCAAACACTCGATATTCTTTGTGCATATTTGTAATGCGTTCACGTATATACTGGTTCTACAACGGGATTTCTAAGCGATAAGAAAGAAAAAATAGCCTCACTCTTTTATATTTAATTCTTAAAATAGATCCGATAGGTACTTTTTCCAATTGGATTAATGGCATTACTCTTCGAAAAACTTTGCCAACGCTCTTGCCAAACGCGGATTAGATTAAGCAAGTTCTAGAATTAAACATCGTGTTAGAAAGAACAAAGCACAATTGATTTTTCGAACTGATTAAAATGAAGAGATTTTTAATTATTGGATTTGTCTCGTATACGATTAAAAACGGAGATTATTAAATTATATATTCTCCTCAAACATAACAACGAACTTTAGGAATTTTTTGGTTGTTTGCAAAATATGAAAGAGAAACTTAATACGTTTTTATTTCACTGCAAATATACAACAATGGACCCAAAAAAGCCACTCATGAATAATATAAAGCAAACTGTACACGAGCCGACACAATGGCGCTATAAAATACCTAATAAACAAGCAGGAATGTTTGCAAATAAAATGCTATTTCTCGATGGAACCCAGGAAATTTATCGGGTCCCTTCGCAAAATATAGGTACAATTCAACCCGACGACGCGTGATTTACGCGCCCGTAAGCTATGAACGCAAGGAATAAAAGGATTATACGTATATCAAGGCACGCTCGAGACTTGGAATATTCTTACACATCAAAATCTTTATCGACGTAATGCCACTGTAAACTACAGCTGAGGACCGAGCGCCATCATTTTGATTAAAAAAAGTAAAAGTATCCATAAGTCGTTTAGGAACAGATTGCTTCTATTTTATGTTCGGAGAGATTCTCGAGCCTTCGGCTGAACACGCTCCGTTCAATTTATCTTCCGATTTAGTGATCGTCACATATAGGTTACGTGAATATAAATTTTCGGATGCTCATTTCACAGGCTGATTTATTAATATAGGTGTTCATGACGGAATTCGATCTCAATTTACCCCTTCAAAGGCAACCTCATGACGCTTTATTGGCTTCATTTACCGTCGTCTTCAAAGAACTTTAAGCTCTTAAATTAAAATTTATTTTCGTAAGGGGGTTTAAAAATATAAATGTTTTTGGTATGAAAAGTAATCTAGAAGTTCTTGCGTGTACTTCATAAATTCACAAAAAGTAATAAAGCCCTTTTGGGTTGAGGTTTCATTTTATAACGAAATTCTTGGCTGTATCACGAAGCACAGAGAGAAAGTTAAGCGAACATTAATAGGAGCGGTGTAGTCTCAAGTAAATCATTTTAATAAAGACAAAAGGTGTCTGCGAATAACTCCACTTGCAATTGTGGTCCTTGGGGACTTTATTTTGCTTGATAATAACAACTGTTTGTTGTCTACTACTTTAAAGTTTAACTGCAGTTTTCTCGCAGATAATATTTTATGCTAGCAACGTGCGCTTCGGAATTGTTTTTTAGACGTTAATTTACATTTTTTGACGTCTTTACAATTTATTTGACGGTTACCTTTTTGTAAAATGCAAGATAATTACTTACCGTCTAAGTAAACAACGGAGGAAACAGTTTTATCGTTCTCCACTACAGGACGAATAGTTTCGTACGATATCATCGTTAAAAGGTTGTCTCTTAAGTCCAGCACCACGAGACTCCTTATGTCCTCAAGTGTGTCCTCGTAAAATGACGCCAGCTTGTTACCCGATAGCGTCAACTTTCTCAATTGAGTGAGTCCGCCGAACGCGCGCTCTGATATATACTCTATTGCGTTATTATCTAGCATCAATTCCTTCAAACCCCACAGTTCGCTAAAAGCCAAGTTTCCAATCATTGTCAATTTATTGTTTCTCAAGTTTAATCGCGAAAGATTCTCTAATCCTTCCAACATCTCCCTCGTTACTACCGATATATAATTGAAATCCAGTTTCAGCTCAATTAAATTATTTAAATGTTTAAAGCATCCTTCGTGAATTAAACTCAGATTGTTATTCGATAAATGTAGAACGTGTAAATTGGGAAGATTGAAAAACACGTCGTGTTTCAATTCGGATATTTGGTTATCATCCAAGCTTATATTCGACAACATCATGAGTTGAGAAAACGAGTGCTTTTCTAGATTGGCAATTTTGTTTGATTTTAAAACAATCTGGCGCACGGTGCTCGAATTTGTGAAAGCGTATGGGGGAATTTTTTCTATCGTTCCAAATTGTATGGATAAATGTTTAAGCCTGTCGAGTCGGACTATGGCTTTAGCTGGTATGAATGTTAGTGCGTCGTCAGATCGTACATTAAACATGAGATGTTCCAGCTCAGATTGCGAGGAGAAACTCGGCCAAATGGGGTCATCTTCAGTTAAGCCGCCGCTAAAAATCCAGCAATCTGCCCTTGTGGCCAGTTTCGGTTTATTACTATCGCAATAACAGTGTACTTTGGACCTCCGATCGACGATATCGCATACGTTTATGAAGATTGGCATTTGATAATAACGCCTATCAATTTTGGGTTTGGTCTCGTTTTTGCTCTCTGTTATTGTGAGTTCAACTGTCATCAAAGAAGTGATGATGATGAGGTATTTTGTGATGTGCTCCATGTTGGTGAAATGGATCTGAAACAAAAGAAATATAAACTATTAATAAAGCGTCCAATTAACAGATATAACTGGTGTATTTTAAGGCATATATTTTCTATCCTCATGTATGTATGTTAAGACATATTTAATACAATTTTGTAAAGAATTCAGTTATACTAACAACAGACGTAACATTTCTACGTGCTGATGCGTTTCTACATTTAATATAAAATTCTAAAGTAGAGGATAAACGCTCAACAGAGAAATGTTTACTTCCCTGACGTCTAAGCTTGAATGTTTCGTGTAAATTTAATAATGCTAGTACATATTCCATACTAAACCACAATATTTAGCACTACACACTGCTACTGTAGCGGCATCGTGTACCTAAAGAGCCCAGCCGTATAACCACAAAGTAAGAACTTTAGTGATAGAAAATCATCAAACACCCGTGCATTAGCAAACCTTAAAACAGTAATATACTTTTATATAAAAGACCAATTCAGCCAACTTATAAGTCGATTACGAAACCTCAATTTCCCTGTAGCAAAAAACCGTAAAACGGAATTTGGTTATAGGTCGGTGGCGTTTCGAATAAAAGCATTGCACGGAACACCAGTTTATTGCGAGTGGAAGTGGTAATTACTGGCTTTAAAGAGATTGTGAGCCATTTATTCACTGCCGATTCACTTTGAAACGGAATTCCTTCTCTGGCGCACCGGTTATTTTTCCGTAGTAGATTAGAAAACGAGATAGTTCACCTGATTATGGATCAGAGCTGCCCAAAAATCTTTCCGTTACGTTTCTACGGGCATTTTTGGGAGATTAATGTCAAACGAGGACTTTGACCACAATTCCTTTATCGTATTGGTATAAACTGTAGCCGAATGTTCCATTCATCTGAAAATGTGATAAGAACGATGCGAGGTGTTCCAACTTAGACATCAGGGTTAGCTATGCATTAGTTTTCGACCTCAATTAGGAATTAATCATTAGCTACATTTGATTGTAGGTGTTCACCTTCGCTTGTAAATCTCGTACATTATACATACAAAAGACAGTTAAGAGTAAAAGCAAAATTCTTACATTCTTGCCCAATCCTCTTGTGAACAACGAAAAACACTAGCATTTGGACCTGAGGACTAAGTTGGAAAGCCTTATGTGTCTGACTTGCCACACCCATCCCAGCAAAGCAGCTTAATACTGATATAAATTGTATGTCAGTTACTGTCTGCACTAGTTAGATAAGGTTAACGAACAGGATTTACCACTTACATCTATCCTATTAGGAGGAAGTAGTAGTTTCCAGCAATAATGGGATTGAGAGCCATTTATTTACTTCAAATTCACTCTGAACTGGCTCGTGGTGCCTCTAGCATACGGGTAATTTATGAGTCAAAGATGTGCAGACTAAACCTATTCCACAGTAGTTTCTAAGATTAAATCGAGTTTAAAATAGGGTTTCTATACATAAAAAAGTCTATGGTTGCTATAAACAGAACTTGTAGGGTGCATTCTTTTTGTTTTCGAGAGGGAAACTTCGAAAACAGGAACACCGGATTATGTGGGATTTTATATACTATAATTCCCTCGGAATCTTAGTGCAGAGAAACACCGAGATCTCTCATACGACGCACCGGTGCTTCCCTTGCTTGATGTCCCTTTGGCTCTTCCCAGGGTAAGTATCCCCAATTTACAACTCACCAGAAGACAAGACGATTTGTAGCCAGAACATGTTGTCGTCTTCCCACAGTCATAAATAGTTAACGATACAGTCGATAACAGTCAAATAGTTAACGGTCAGAGTACCGACTCCTGATCAGCACCTTGATGTGTCCGTAAATGAACGCGACCAGCTCTCTCCAGATCTCATATGTACCATTGTACCTTTTATTTTCGGGAAACCTTCAAAAGGTACCCGGTGTCGTGGGAGCGACATCGGGTTATGTGAGTTTTTAAATGTAATAAATAATTATTCTACATTGGCAAAGTTTTTATTTAAGATATAATTGCAATTAACGTAATTGTGAAATATTTCGTTTCAGTATTATTATATATGGAATTGATGACAAATGATGTTCAATCTCCCCAGTTTTATATTTATAGTGGTGATTATTTCGAAACTCGTAAACCGTACGCTGACAATCTTCCACTGTAATTGGGAGCTCCGTCTGTATGTTTCATACGGGTAATTTGAGAGTTCGTTAAAGATGACTAGCAAACGACGGTTCAAGTAGAACTGGAGTTATGCATCTGGTTTTATTAGAGTTAACATACGGGTACAAATACTCTTTTTGTTTGAAAATAACATTAGTTTTAAGAAGAATAAGGCTGTAAAAATTATGTGTGACGTAATTCTACCGTCTGTGTTATATTTGTCAAACAATAGCATAGGGTGCTGTATTTTGCTTTGAAACATTTTTCTCCTTCGTTTGTTTCATTCATTCCGCACTAGGATTTTTCTTGTGTTAGTTGTTATAGACGCACACAAAGATCAAGACTCAATGGACAAATCCGAAGCAAAAATCTAAATTTGTCATTTAGATATTTGTCTGACCGTAGATCGTACTTGATACCCACTGTGAGTACAAAATTTAAAATACGCAAATATGTTTTAGCAATATGTTATTATTCATTGTTTTTTGCGCCGCCCAAAATTTCAATACATGTCTTCGTGTTATACATGAGCATAACCACGACGTTGTTTTGTAAAGAACTTAGTATATTAAATATGCCTTTCTTATTTACTATAATAAGCATAATATCACAAGACCAAATATTTAAAAATATCTTTCAATTTTTTTATATAATGTAGTAACCAACGAGCATGCAGTCCACCTAATGGCAAGTGGAAACTGCCGCACATGTGCATTTGTGATCCACCCTAGATAAGACTAGAATCCCAACTGAAGTACCCCTGAAGACTAAGTTGGAATGCTTCGTTAAATTTATCTCCCTTATCACACCCTTCAAACCAGAAGACAGCAGCGCTTAACACT
>DWRA01002090.1:0-14866 GCA_018250295.1 Spathilepia clonius
CAATTTGCACTAATGCAACGAGCACCTTTTTGATAAAATTTGTATTGGTATTGTTTTCATAGTTAAGCGAAATTAACTGTCCCGAATATATCATCTTTAAGGATAACTAACGACTAGTGGGATTATGTATGCAAAAATCGCTGATGTCCTTATTATGCCGGTCTGGTCTCAGCGACGGCTCCATCAATCATGTCTCAAAGACTCAAGAGCGCGGTTATCGGTAAGTTCCTCGCGACCGCGCTCACTGAGATATATACGCAAATGATTGATTCTGATTAGGGTTGCCATTCACACCACTAGCGCAAATCGTTTAAGATATGATTATAATTATTAAGTAGAGTTCTTGGGTAGTATTTAAAATTCGATTCTACGCCGTGTACCGCAAGGTACCTTCACGTCAGTTTATATCAGATTATATCAGTTTTTAGGTATAAAATCACACTCGAGCGACGTGATTTTCTCATGCCCCGAAGTGAGCTATTAAATTGTTAATAGACAACCTGTGGGTCTTCACAGCTAAGCGCAAAACAAATTACTATTAATAATAATGCTCTTTTAAAATCGGTACAGTCCGATGTTCTGTTGAAAAATGTTTTTTTTTTTGCTATTGACATAGGAGTATGCGAGTAACATTTTTTCGAAGATATACTAATGTATTAACAAAACATAATTACATTTTTTATATTTAATACAATAACTTTGCTTTTATTTGTATAAACATAAGAATAACCTGCCCTAGCAAGCTCGTTATACGAAGATCTTAATACAACATGCCCTCCGCAGATTTCTGTATCCTGTATATTTGCCTTAACATAAATATAAAAGAGCGAGTAGGTGCCTAATGTAAGTATGTACTCCACGAATCCATCCTGAAGGTGGAGTAGCTGGCCCCTCTCGACTTGTGAGGACAGACCCTTACCTGTTTTATTATAAACCAATGTTTTCAGATAAGAAATTCCTTCGAATTTTTGAATTCTTTATAGCTTTTATGTTGTGCTGTAGAAAAATTTTGAACACAAAATCATCTAATGATTCTAACAAAGTTTATATTCTTTATTTATATTATAGGGCTAGCCGACGAGCTTGCAGTTGATGTTAAGTGACATTTGGTCGGCTACAGATGGGTTGCTACTACAGAATACTAAGTTGGTACGACTTCCTCTCCTCTCTCTTACTACAGCCCATTAGCGCTTATATTAATAGTTTACGTAGGGTATTTACTCGGTGCGTAGAATTGTTCTACGTGTCTATATACGTGAGAGTTCTTCGAAAAAAGTTCTCAGAGACGTGTGAACTCTACCAATTCGCACTTGATCCGTGCTTAACAGTTGGATAGTACTGGGTTGACGACATAGAATAGTTAAAAATATTGAATTTGATTTAGTAGTTATTTAGTAGGCAGTCGTTATGTAGGTCACTGTTGTTACGATTTTCATTCATTTGAGGATGGCATTTTTTTTATTTTGAATATCCACATCTAGTTCACATTTACACTTACACTAGCAATACTATTTGTTTTGTGTCATTTATGCGTTAAAGGACAAGAATTTGTAAGTTTTGTATTGTAATATAAACATTTTACGACTTTAGTTTTCCGGACACAGCAAATATTTTAGTTTTACGATTTCTTTAACTCTCAGTATAGGTTAAACATTGAACACTGACTTCGAGTGAACACTAACTATTACTAATAAGAATTATGGAGTAATTGAATTTTAATTTCTCATTAGTTAGTGATTCTTGAACTTGTTTTTGCGGCCAATTTGCTGAGCCACTGAGCCAATAAATGTAGCCAAGAATTTGGAATCCGGAATTAAGGAATCCTGACTCCATTTACCCGACACCCGACCACAAAAATCGGCGCTGAATCGTAAATTTGTGTTCGAAGCAGCGTGAAATTTATACGTTAGGACAAATTCACACAATGCGGGTAAATCTAACTATAGTATAACGTTTTACGTGTTTCACTACTTCGTAATATGGCTTATAACAATGTAGCCGTTCGTTTGAAATCAGTAATAAAATATATAATATAATTGTTGGATATGTTATGTAACTTACTAGACTTGCTATGTTAAAACCCATTTTTTTGATATTTACGAAAATACGTCAACTTAATGATTGATGGCATATTTTTTCTTAATATACAATATGTATCTCTTAATACTTTTTTCAATATAATTTTAGTTTTTGATATTTATATCAACCCCGTGTTCTTAATTTTACTTTATTTTTATCTTTACAACGCGCCACCACTTCATGCGTTAAGCCCTTATTTTGGTCATAAAACCTTCGTATTTACGAGGTAGAAATAACGCCATAATAGATATCCATCTGTGAGCTACGTAGGAATTTCTTACGCTTGGTATTATATCGTGGTCAAGCTCCATCTTGCCTTAAAGGAATAACTTATGAGTACTAGGAGTTTCATTACAGTTATTTTAGGTAATCCATTATTGAAATATGGTAATTAATTTTACGTAATAAGAGTAGCATTTAAGATAGTTTTGAAAGTTAACATGGAATAATTCACTCTCTCTTCGTTTCGCAGGACGCAGTTTAAGCAGGGTCTTTATGGGAAATTATTCATCTACTGTAATCAATAACACGTACCTACAGCGAAGCACTATAAAAATCCCTCATCTAAGCAACGCCTATTCTCCAGCAATATTCGAACATACGTTTGATACTTTTTTATTACAGAAGTAGCAAAGGAGACATGGACATTTTAAATCAAATTCACTTATATATGTAGAATCCAACTTCAGGTCGATCACATATGCATTGCTATCTATGAGGACCAAATTGGGACGGGTAGGGAAAGTATGTCTCGCTTACCACACCCTTCAAACTAGAATACAAGATATGTAGATATGCCGAAATTGAACTACAAATAGATCCAATCTACTACCTTAAAGGTCTATCGAATTCGAAATGATGACTACATTATTTCTATAAAGAAATCAGTCCACAATAGAGTGTTAGCAACAGTTTCCTTTAAAACGAGAAGTTATCTGCCAAGAAGTATTTCGTATTTATCTACAGCTCAGTTTGTGAGTAACCTCGATGTATTTAATGGTCGTGACGTCAGTAGGCGGAACTATGACGGAAAATGTGTTCATTACATGGTACTATTTCAAAGGGAACACATAGTTATATTTATCATAGGGTGCTATGTATATTAATTTACAAGCAATCCTTGACTGTTTTTATTAATTTACAAGAAATTCTTTACAAGCAATCCTTGGCTGATTACAAGTTTTATGTTTTTCCTTATTTAACTATTTTAAATCTTTAAATCTCTTGAATAATTTTATTTGAAACTAAATAGCCTTTAATTTACGAAGTAATTAGTAAGTGGTTAAAAAATAAGTGGCAAATTTAAAAATTCCATTTTTTTTGTATTCTAGGATTACTCTGAGAAGAAAACTTAGTATGGTTACCAAATTAACGATCATATCGTTAAAATCAGAACATAACAGTGTTATACCGCTACTCTTAGTAAGTGATATGATTATGTTCAACACAAACGCCTACACATCTTCAACTCAGTTAGCAAATGCCTTTGATTTATTTCTCAAAGGGTACATAGAAAACGCCATGTAAATTGTGGTTAGTCTTACACAACACCGCACTATAATACGTCAGTTAATTATTTCATAAGGAATAACACAGCGATAATATTTCACAAACACGTGTACGAATTGTACTTACCAATTATGACGCGAATCACGTTTTGCTGCTTAGACCAATTTTAGAACAATTATATAATAAGATTACGCGGATGTATTTTACTTCAGCCAGGTTCGCAAATGGTTTTTCGTAATATTGAAAACTATTCCTGTCTAATATAGAGTCCAATAGTTTTTCTAATGTAGTCCGATTATTTATACATCGACCTTTGTAGGACTGTTTCCGGTAAACTTCCCTAATTGGCGCACCTCCAACCAGTTTGGTGTGCGCCAAATCCACGGAAACTGATGTTTCCCTGGTATTTTTCACCTTTTGCAGATACGAAAATAGGCATTCCGAGTTACTTTTAAGGTGTGAAAACACATTTTGCCTTAGACTTAAACTTTATTTTTAGACGTTTGTGAGCGGCTACGGCCACTTAATATCAGGTAGGCTGTTTGCTTATTTTCTTATTTCATGATTTGGAAGAATATAACTCACTTATCAAATATTAACGATAAATATTATTAAAGTCTCGACAGGGATTAAGAAGCCAAGTAATCCACAACAGTCTGCAATAGAGAAAATGGTTATTCGTTTTATGTTACGAAGCTTTCTCTAACAGCATGTATACAGGAAGGCATTTTTGGCGATTAGAAACTGTTCCGTTTGTTTTTCTTTCCCAATCAAAAATAATAAATACAAATTTATTTAACCCCAATTCTATACGTGAGTGACATGTTTATTATGTAAATGACACTCACAAGAACCTTTCAAGTGAACATTTAACGTGACGTAGGCGCGAGTGGTGGAAATCCTTCCTTTCTTTTGTTTCTTAGATCTTATATTTGTTAAATGAACATTTTACGTTCCATTTTTCTAAACAGACTTAAAATCTGATAGAGTTAAATATGTGTCTTTGAATAGTAGTCTATAATTTGGGTTGCCGTCTTTTTTAAGCTGTATGACTGTTTGTATTTAAGATAAAAATTAAGCACAAGATCTTAAAATAAAGTACATTTTACTCGTATTTAAATTGCAATTTTGGTGCTTTTGCGATAAATAAGTAAATATTAGATATTCAAAACATTTACTGAGCACATTTTTAATAAAATAAGCCAGCAGTAATGATAGCACGGTAGTCTTTATAAATAACTATAATGATACAGTTATTAGTACAATAGTGTTTGTAATTAAATTTTATTCAAATATGTATGAGACAATTATGTAAATTTTAATCAACTCTTTAAATCAACACTCGACTGTAAACTAAAGCTAAAGATTTTCGAAGTTTAGTGTATATAAACAAAAAGGGTTTGTATATATTAGCAAAGTCTTTAATCAGTTTGTAAAAGGTGGATTTTGCGTAATTTTATTGGATTTAAATAATTGTTCGTTTGTGATTGGCCCGGAGGCTGTAAGCAGGACAAAATCACTAAAAATCGCTTTTATGACGCCTTAACTCTGTCGTAAAACAAAAGAGGCGCCGGCAGATGAACGGACTCGACAGACGTTAAAATATATACAAAACATTGAAATGATTGCATGATTTAAAGTGCTTATATCATAATATTAGTATTAATAAATAGACTAGAAATAACAATATATTATTGAGATATGTTTAAGATAGGATTTGGATTTCATCTTGCAAATCAATAGTTTAAGAAGGTTTGCATAGTCGAAATACGATAATGAGTGTAATAATGATAGCTAACTACCCAAGTACATATATAGTATTAAACTCAACTCTTCAAACCGGATGCCCGAGGTTTCGCAGGACAGCATGAAATAGCGAAGGATCATAAGAATTCTCTATAATAACGTAGGGATGTGAAATCTGTAACTGTACACTTGATCAGCGTGATGAGCAATGGCCTACATCCATTTTATTCTGAGAGGCCGAACAGCGGGACAATAAGGGGTTAATAAAAGAATGTAACACTATATAGGTCCCTATTGTAATTATTATGAACGGTATGTTCCGCAGGGAGAACGACACATTTAGAGTTTCTTCCTGTTTGCGGTCGGGAACCGAGTGGGAGTTATAGATACTATTGTTTCAGACAGTTTGTTCCGGAAAGATCATTTATCTATCTACCAGGTAATTTCTAGAGAGAGAGAAAAGGGTATTAACTTACACATACAAAATTTGTCTTCTTATAATACAAAGCAAATCAAGGTGCTACTATTAAATTCATGGATTTACTACATACAGTTTTTCTGTGGGATTATTTAGTATACGCCGTGCGGAAAATCGCATTAGGGCGAACGTAAACTCAGGCAGTAACGTCAAAAATTTTCTGGCTTTGACAACATTCTTTGCTGGTCTTTACATGGACAGATTTTTTTATCGTTAATGAATATTTTTAAAAATAATGCGTACGTGACTGCGTTCGTTTTGTTTCAAAATAATTGTATTATGTTAGGTAATAAAATATGGCAATATCCGTGTTAAGATGTACAAAAATAAATAAAGGAATCTCTGTCAAATTGCGTATTAATATAACTTATATATAATTTACAGAATCGCTAAACGCTTAGATCAAATAAGAAAAACAATATCTACGTACCTACATATATTAAACACTAAGAAGTAAGAATGCTTTGCAGTGACTTTTTCTGTGATACTTATGCAGATAATGTCACAGGTAAAATGCGTTAATATTATACAGTTTTTGCGCTTTGAATGATAACTTAAGATATTGTAAAAGGCATAAAACTTTTTTGAGATGTTAGAAACTTCGTCTATAAATTATGGAAGGATCAGATAAAAATATTCAGGTTAAAGTTAAGGTGCAATTTTTCAGACTATACTTAGGTAGGTAGGTCAACGGTCTGACGGGGCATTATAGAGGTAGCAATATACGTATCTTTGCCGATTTTAAGTAATTATATTTCACATCACATGATATTGCCCGTTGTTCAGTTTTGAAGGCTGTGGTAAGCGAGACGTACTTATCCGACGCTTTCCAGCTTATAACGGTGTGAAGAAGCATTCAAGGAAATGCAATACCGAAGACTTTCAATCCGTATTGTAAATTATTGTAGTTGTAAATTGTTTTGTACTATTAAAGGTGCAAAAAGGCAAATATTTTACAAATTAAAGTGAATTTGGGGCTATTTCAGAAGCATTCATTATTTCTTTGTGACCCCAAAAATATTTTAATTCATTGTAAAGGAGTAATTTCATCCGGAAAAGCGGTATTTGAATAAATAATAGTTATATCAACGGGCCCCAAGAACAAAACCTTATAGAAAAATAAGACAAAATCAATTTTATTATTAATCTAAGCCTCATACTGTAAATTTAATTTTTCACATACGATTTTGTTCTAGGGGCCCGTCGTTATGCATATATAACCATTTTTCTAGTCGAATAATTGCCGACCTGTACACTATACTCGTACTCTTGCCTTTATACAATAAAATAACAATATGTGTATTATTTGTCAAGAACTTTTCGTCGAAAAAGAAATGTATGTTTAAGAATCTTGTAACTTATTTCTATTGTATTTTCAGAAGCTTATACACACAGTAACAATGAAGACAGTACGAAAACAAGTGGTATTTTGTTAAGGACAGGTGCAGGGTTCGATTCCTTCAATTCAGACATATGTATTTCATCTATAGCAGACCTTTTATATGTTACGATTACGATATTTTATTTATAAATTAAGTAAAATATAAAAAAATATTTTTATTAATACCTACATACAAAACCGAAGGTTGTTTGAGGTATTTGTTATCACTTTTATACACATATTATGCGTGTAATAATTCTGTATTTGTTTTTCATCTCGCTGTATGCAAAATAGGATGGAAGCCTCTTGGTCTTAATGGTCATATCGTGTTGCGGATATTTGTATGTAACTCCAGATAGAGCAGGATTCTTTGAGTACTAAGTCGCATTGCCTCTACTTACCACAAGTAAAGGGCTCGTGATATATATTGGCGCGAATTCAGTTTGTGCTAGTTGGAAATTCCTTCTATCTATGATATAAGAGTGTGAATGATTTTACTTACATCAATTTAGCGCGGAAAACGTAACACGCGGCCGAGGCGATATTTGTGGCGATACAACAGAGTCAACACGATATACAAAAAATATGGCCTCGAAGTACAATAGAAATTAATAAAAACCGATTGACGATTTTAATGAATACTGTCATTGTACCACATAACATAATAAAATGAACTTTAGTTTAATTGGTATAACTTCTTCCTCGAGTTTTGTCGTATCGTAGTAAATAAAGATTCTGCAACTATCTAGATACGACCAATCAACTTACACCTGCACCGTACTGAACCGTAATAAAAGTTATTTTCCATCTACACACGGTGACTAGTAGAGTCACGATTCATGTTATACCTGATATGTGAATATCGGCTAAGCTGAGTTTGAGAATATATTTACGCACTGAAGAATAATTTTATAAAATGTATAGGTTTATTTTCTGCAATATTCAGAGATCTTTCCTAAAATTTAATAACTATCCAAATAGGTATGCAGACGAAACCGTAATTATTTGTATCAATTACGTGATTGTGTTATCACGCTAAAATATTGTAAATATGGTTACCGTTGTTTTTTAATCTTTTTTCATTCTGGCGTGTGTTCCTGATGATCGATTCTTATTACAAATTACGTTAAAAGTTACCTAGGGCTGTTCAATGTATTTTGATCGTGTGATTTCCTGATAACTGTTTCTTAGTTTTACATATATAGAGAATTTCACGATATCGACATTACACTGTAGGTGGCTACAGTGTAATGTCGATATCGTGAATTTACCTGTGGAGGTACCATGGCAATTAAAGAAAGGCATGGACTTTTGTTGGCCGTAGCAAGAATCCAAAGTGCTCACATTGTACTAGAATTTAAAAAAAATGCAATTATAAACACGCTGGGGATAGACAAAACACGATCCCTGGCGACTGTTCGCGACATTCTGCGACCGTTTTCTACCAACACAGACGGTACTCAGCAACTCTTTTGAATACAATAAACTTACGTTGTACATAGTTATTTTTATTTAAAAATCTCGTAAACCTTCTCGTAAACGTTCTTATTAACGGACAGATTAAAATAATAATAAAGGTTCAATATAATTAACAGGTATCAGCCCTAGCAGAAATCGAGGAAGTCAATCGGAAGGGCCGGATGTTGGACGGATCTACGATTAATTATAAATTGTTGACTGAAGTGGGAGCGCCGCGATATTCCCCGGGAGTCGGCTTGCCATTATCACAAACATAAATTCCGGACAAGGACGCTTAAAATCCTGGACTCTCAAAATTCTAAATTTTCCGCTATTATCCGATATGATTTGTCATTTACATTCTTTGAATAAAATGGTAGTGATAGAATATAGTGGCAATGCATTTTACCTGATGGTAAGCAAGTTCTGCTATCGTCGATTATTTGTAATCAAGATGAAGTTTAATTAGGGGTCTTACCTAAGATCGTTCACAAGATTAGTTTTAATTGTTAATACCGAAGTTGGAATGCGTCATGCTTCTACATAGTCACACACACACACACACACACACACATACATAGACACACTGCACATACATATTCGAGTGCTACTTTTATCTTAGATCTGTTTTTGTTATAATTATTGTATTAACCATATCATTATATTTCAATTGGATACCAATTCAAAAGAAACAATCTATATATGGGTTTTGTAGATTGTTTCTTTTGAACTGTGGTATGGTAGTTCAATAATAGTATAGGTATAGAAGAGACTAACGAATGGGCCAGCAAATGGTGTAGAATAAGCAATAGACTTCCGTATAGAACTCTAAAAATATCACTAAAGCTCCACTCTTTTTATTGCTCACAGAAATAAAAACCATTGTATTTCCTGTTTCGCTTACGTCACGCAGTTTCATATTAAACTGTCATTTCACATTTCTATCTTTTTCTTAAACTCTCAGTCGGGGTTCCGTTTCTTGAACTACGAAACAGCGGGGTCCGTTCCAGATCGAGGATTAATGAACGAAATTAATGGAGCGCCGTTCAGAGCGGAACGAACGAATGAGGGAACAATAGTTAATTGCTAAAGTTCAGCTGCGGAGGGAAGTTTTTTCTATTAATATTATCCCGGTCATTTCAGGTTGATATTTTGTTTTATGGTGATATAATTGGTTATAAGTACTATCTTTTTATATTTTCTATAAACTTTTGGTTTTCTTGTTAACATCGTTATATCGTTGGTGGATAGTATCTACTGACAATATGATGCCACTTTTCAAAAAAAGTTTTGTAATGTTCAGGTTTTATGTCCATTTGTGAAAAATGTTGCTGACATTTTTTGCTACTTAAATGTTTTTTTTAAAAGGGTTGCCTTAAACATGATGCTATCATCACGCTATATGTACATACATATATTGTTGTTTATACACTGGTAATATTACCTATGTAGACAAGAGTCAATTTAGAAAGCCAGTAGTAGAAAATAAAACATGTGTTTTTGCAGTTATCTGTATATACAGAAAATATTTTGACACAAAAATTTAATCATATCTCACTATACAAAACAATACTGATATATAAAATTAAAACGCTGCGTGTCCTTTTACTCTCGATACTTTCAACCAGAAGAAATTTAAACCAACTTGTAGTAAGAAAAATTATAATCCATCAGTATCAAACATTTTCACTTATAAAACTTTGAAACAAAACAAAAAACTGCTTTGTAACTTAGAATAACCATTATACGGTTTACCTTTAAACTACAAACTTAGAGCTACATTGATGGATGTCTTCCATGAAGATATCAGCTACCCAACTTTGCTCAAGATAAATTTAAAAGATTAAAAGCAACATTATATACATTAATGCTTAGGTTGTTTAACATCATACGAAGGTTTTTTCATGTTTGAAGTAGCAAACACCTCCACCTGCGATTACGGGGCCAGTGTCGCCCATGGTTATTTAAAATGTATTTCTTAATAAGATAGAAGGCTTGTCTTAGATCGTACACAATTACGAAACTATCTCCAAGGATTATTTTCGAATGCCTTGTATCTTCGTCTTGCCACAGTCTTAAAACCAAAACATAGGAGCATACTCCACTAAAGTAACGCCAGTCGCAGTAGAATTTCGAAAGTTCTACTATGTTTTTAATATACTTGTTATTAAATACATTACTATAGAGATCTATAGAGAGTCGGATCTTATCTGACTTGAAATCAATTATTGACGTCGTTATTGAGTCGATACGATTACCTGAATAATACAATGGGAAACTGTTAGTTTCAGATAGTACGAGACATGCTAGAGATACCACAATTAGGAAAGTCTATGTTTAATAGTTGACTTAAAAAGAGAATGGATATGTGTATAAAGAATGCAATTAATACGATTATTTACGTTTATCTAAAAAATTGAACTAAGCTCGATACGTTTATCGACAGTAAATTTGAACAAAACATACTTCACTCCCCTAAACAGTGTCGGTAGTATTTTAATACATGTGTCAGGAACACGTCGCACTGCGCGTCCCATTTCCGTATGTCACCTTCCATATTCTTGCGTCTTGAGAAAATCGACACAAATACTACGTTAAACATAATATTTTCACGTAGTAGAAGTAACTACCTATTCTGCAGTCGTAGATTTTTCATAGTGTGGCTTCAAACAGTCAAAGGTCAGCTGAGTAGGTAAAACCACAGGTTTTCCTCAGTAACGAGTGGTCCGGATACCGCTCCAAGTTTGGAAACGTTTACTTATGGCATTGTATACCTAATTATTGCTGCCAATTAAATGAACTCTGTGATTTAGTTATCATTATATTGTTTCAACTTTAGGCTGACTGCTCATTGGCTACTATCGTTTGACCAACTGATACGAGTAGCTTTAGTGATTAACGACCGTTATTAATATAATCAATCTAGTTTTTAGCTTTTTTTTGTTATTGCGGGGGAAACCTTCAAAAGGTGCCCGATGCTGTGGGAGTGGCATTGCTTTTAATTATTTGGAGTTTCACAAGATAATGCAACAGTTGCTATCAAAAACATTTGTGATATTTACCCAAGTGCTTTAGATGTTTCTAAGTACAGATCCGGTAATATTGATCTTTCCGACTCATGTGGATCAGAAATACCAATAAATTTGGACAATGACGTGTTAAGGGCGCAAGTGAAAGCAAATCCGTGTAAGACAATTGTGGAACTGTCAAATGCTCATAACCAACCTTGGTCGATCATCTATCTGAAGAAAACAGAGCTAACTTAACTACGCAATGAACTTATAAACGGTAGAGCAGCATTGGCATGCGCAAAAGCGACATTACTTTCCGGTCTACCTAATACATGCATGTCTGTAGTCTATAACTCGAAGCAGTGCGACAAAAACACGACATAAACCGATTTTAATGGAAAGATATTAAAAATAGTGAATTACAACGACTATAAAAATGTTTATTTTCCACCGAAATTAATTATAACCGTGCAATACAAAAACACATTAATTAATACCTGATTTTTATTTCATAGTGTTATTATTGTATTGATGTACGAAATAATTACCAGTTTTCGTTACGCTTCAAGTTCAATTTATCGAGGCGTGTTCATTGCTACGATACACTTCTTGTTATTTAAGAAAATATAAGGATAAATTTTCACATTATTTACCTTCCCATACCCTTTGTGACCGCTCCTAACGAGGGTCTCAAACCTTCAAACACCCACCCTGGTACCATATACTTTCATCACCTCCGTAAACAATTAAACCTTATCCATTGCTTATTATGACAAGAGTCAATATTTTCCAGTCACAGTTAAGTTTCAATGAACAGTAAATCATTTATTGAGGAGTATCACCTTTACATATAAGAAAACGTTGCTGATATAAAGGTCAGCTGAGTAGGTGAAACCACAGGTTTTCCTCAGTAACGAGTGGTGCGGTCCGCTACCGCTCCAAGTTTGAAAACGTTTACTAATGGGATTGTATACCTAATTGTCATTTCCAATTAAATGAACTTTGTGATTTAGTTATCATTAAATTGTTTCATCTTTAGGCTGACTGCTCATTGGCTCCTATCGTTTGAACAACTGATACGAGTAGCGTCAGCGATTAACGACCGTTATTAATAATCAATCTAGTTTTTACCTTTTTTTTGTTATCCAGGGGGAAACCTTCAAAAGGTGCCCGACGCTGTGGGAGCAACGCCGGGTTATGTGGGATTTTTACCTCTTTAAAACCCACTCTAGGCGCCCGTAACCCCCCAAACCCCCTTATATAGACGCCTCTTACGACATACAGGGGCTACCGTAGCTGTATTCTACTCCCCGGTTACAGGGGAACGGGTGACAGCCTACAGTGGCCAATTACCATAGCGTGGACCGCATGTTTGTATGCTACATCTTTATTATTCAAAAAATGTGTGATCGGCGTGATAACGTAATTAATATAAACGCACTCTTATTCATTTCAATCATATGTAATTCCATCCATCGCCAATAGACCTACCATATTTGTAAAACTGGCATAAGCATATTGGCTGGCACTACTTAATTGAAATTAGAAATTACTTTAAAAACTTAAAAGATTACTAATGAGGAAGACCTATTAAAAATGTCACAAATAATGTGACAATGGACATAGAAGGACTTTTTGTCTCTAACATATTAAAATATACGTCTTACAACGCCACCTGTTATGGAATGCCGGAAGCTCGCCTCTAATTTCACACGTCACTTTTGCGCGCGCAAGTTTTGTTTCAATCGGAAAATAACACTTATCGGATTTCGATCGAACAATAAAACAAATTTATTCTCGATTTTACAGTGAAGTAGGTTTGTTTATTTACTTTGACACTTAAGTTACCTTCAAGTTATTTAATAATATACCAGCACACCACGTCGTGTAAACGTAAATAAAAATCACGTAGCAAGGAATTGAAACGAAATAAAAGTGCAATCAGTTTATCGTGGGTGGTGAAGCTCGGCGCAAATCGCATGAGCCGAGCCGCTTCACGCCCATAGGCGATACAGAAATATTTTCCATTTAACTAACGCTCAGCACGCGATTAGGGTTGCTAGGCTTGACAACAGAAAAGCAGGACAGGGACAAGTAATATACAAACTTGTGTAGACCAAAAAAACGCGAGTGGAATGATAATTCCAAGAAGATAGTGGGAGCCGTTGTATTCAAAATCAAAATTCGTGTATCCCAAAAAGTTGACTATAATATTTATTTATAATTGTGTAGTCCTTATATATACATTTTTAGTGTGGTATGACCTAGAGTATCCTCCAATAGTCTAGGCTCATCCACTTATGAAAAGTCCTGTATCAAACAGTGGGACGCAAAAACAAATGCTGCTCAACAAATTACTCGTGGTTTCTATAATTGTTAACGCATTATTCACCTCATTGTTATTAACCATTCAAATATGACCATATTCTGTCATTCAAGTTAGTCGTGTTCATATCGAAATAGCTGCCATCAATTTCTTCTTAATAAAATTAAATATAATAATAACCAAATAATGAAACACACAACAACAAAATAAACATAAAATTATTGGTTTATAATATTTTTGGGACAAGGCTGAAAATCATGTCATCATGACACATGTCCGGTTGTATTCAATCGCATGGCAACCCTACACGCGAGCCACTAACGCGATTTGAAACTTATTTCCTGCGAACGACGTGTCGGGTGACGACTGGCGTAATCTTTGCACCTTTTATTACGATATCACACGGATCTATAAATGTTTTGTTGTGTTTGAATGTGTGAATCGATAAGCAAAATGTCTGAATAGTTTAACGAACTATTTGTGGTTCTGTTTATGACACAAGTGTAACGCTGTTTCCTTGTGAAGTTTGGTACGGCTATATGTATGGGCGTTCAAACATCCAACATTTGAAATGTACATACATAATTATGATTTATTTTATGTTGGACTGCTATTCTATATGGATTTGAGGTTACGTGTTTGTGGGCTGCAATATACGTCAGAAATATAGAATAAAATGTAACTCAATGTTATTCATACTAGTATAAGTAGTAAGTAGTATTTATATATGAACATTTTGAAATGTAGAACACGAATATATTTTTTTATATATAATAGTAGTAAACGAGCATGCAGTCCACCTGATGGTAAGTGGTAACTGCCGCCCACGAACATTTGTGATCCACCCCAGATAAGACTAGAATCCCAACTGAAGTCGA
>DWRA01002091.1:0-14866 GCA_018250295.1 Spathilepia clonius
AATTCTAATTTTATCTGGGGGGGATTACAGGCATCCATAGTCGGCAGTTTCCACTTATCAACAAGTGGATTGCGTGCGCGTTGGCTATTCAATCATATAAAAAAACAGTCTGTGGTACCAGGGAACTCTGTTGGAATATTGTTAAATCGATTTTCTCTTAAATTCGTTTATTCAGCACTGTTATATCCGACAAAGATATAGCAATAGTCTTACTATTTGCCACAGCACTTGTTCAATCTCTAGTACTAGCTAATTTTGTAAAAAAATTACTAAAAAAAAAATAATAAAATGAAATTCTTTTTTATAGGACTACAACAACATGTCGAAATTCCTGAACAGGATACTCGGCATGCCCGTGGACCTGCAGAACAGGTTGTTCAAATACTTCACCGACACATTAGCCGCTGTTATGGAGCAAGGTATGTACTTTATTTTAATACACTACAGAATATTTATGTATTGTACATATTAAAAAGTTATTGTAACATACAATAAATAAAAAACGTGTGCTGTATTATTGTTGTATTTATTTGACATTGTAATTTTTTTTATGATGATACGTACTATGTAGTATTAGGATTTATTTGAATCTACAAAAGTAGTGTGCTAGATATGTCGTTTTTGGTAAAATAACTCTCCTGCTCATACGCAATTTAAATCCTATAATATAAATTTTATAATCTAGAAAACCATATATTATGTTACTTCAAAATTATATAGAGAAACAGCACGTAAGGTATTGTATTTACATGTGCAATGTACAATACTTGTCATTTTTCCTATTCTTTGTCACGTTGACATTTCGTTATAAAAATTTATCTCCATATTAAACTTTCACGAATAGAAAACTAAATAAAGGCACTCCATTCTCACATACAAGAGATTGAGAAAACTTCGACAGTGTGATTCATAAATGTGTGGCGCCATCTGTCGAGCAGTCGCGATAAGTGTGCACAGTAATATAAGACGTGCGTGTGTCGCAGCCAAGCGCAGCGGGCGCTTCGACCTGGGCATCCTGGACCTGGGCAGCGCGGGCGAGCGCGTGCGCCGCGTGCGCTGCGTGCGCTTCCTGCGCCGCCACGCCACCGGCCGCGCGCCCGTCGAGCTGCACACCGTGCAAACTGAGGTACGCTCTGAGCCAGTCGGCGACCGCGCTGGCTGCGCACCGTGCAAACTAATATACACGCTCCTCCGTGGTCCGTGGCCGACGACCGTCCTGTCCACGTGATGGTAAACCGTCGCATCAGGTCGTAGTAATGTGTGGACAGCTTAGTAATCCATAGACGATTATAAAATCATATAAATGACATACGATCTACATTTTTTATATATGTGTGAAGAACAATGATCAGCGTATATAAAAAGTAGAAAGTATGTGTGGGTCTAGGCCTCTCAGGCCGTCAAAAAAATAAATTGTACAAACAGGGATGTCTTCTTTTTATTACGAACCTATACCCCTCGGCATAAGGTTAGAAAAACTATTTCAAATAGTAAATTTTTTTTTTCGCCGAGAAATTCAGAGGCAGACAAAATGACCACAACAAACTGAACTATCAAATACAACTTCCGCTCGAGCGATGTAAAGTCACACTACTCCTATTTTTTGGATTGCTATCCCTACTAACAAGAACTTTAACGTCAATTCAAAATAACGTAACTCACTCCACCAGCGCGGCATGGAATGGTCGGAGGCGCTGGAGAAGTGGGCGGAGGCGGCGTCGCCGGTGGAGGGCTTCTACCTGACGCAGGCGGCGCGCAGCGGCAAGCACTCCGCCGTGCTGTGCCTCGCCGCGCCGCAGCCGCACGCCCGGAAGGAGCGCCTCACCAAGAAGGAGCAGATGTTCCACTTGTATAGGTATCTATTGCCTTATAATCTCCGAGATTTAAAGTTAATGTATCTAGGTTTACACGGAGTGTGCTCAAATGCACGCGGTGTGTATCTTAACCTCGTTGTTTGTGTTAATTGAAATATTTTGAATCGGTGTGTGAGCCATAAAATTCATTATTTTACTACATGTTGTGTTTTAATTTTTTGTTTAATTGTAAGTACAATTTCTAAATTTAGGATGTTACCTAAATTGCGTCTGTTGTTTGTTGTAAATCGAGGACTGTCGTTTTCTACACTATTATAAAGGTAAATATCGTTCACCCCAATGTACTCGATTACACCAAGACTTGGTTAGACTACATATGTTCATGTCGCGTCCGTCAGGCCGAATACGGGCCAGCAGCTGCGCACGGAGTCGCTGGCGGAGATCGAGAAGAAGTACCGCAAGGTGAGCAGCGAGGAGGCGGAGAGCGCGTGGCGCGCGCAGCACTCCGCCTCGCTGCGCGTCTGCTCGCACGCGTACCACCGCGCCGCCTGCCGCAGCGCGCCCGACTGCGAGGTGAGCGCACGCACCCACATGTACACACACACGACGCACACACACACGCGCAGCACTCCGCCTCGCTGCGCGTCTGCTCGCACGCACCCATATGTACACACACGCAAGCACTTGACTATGTGTGTGAGAGAGAAAGAGGGGGGAGCAGGCTTTGAAGGAGGTAGAGCCCTTTGTGGTTCGACTCTGGCATCACCACCGTCATACCTTGCACTGCCAAATAACACCAGTTTTTAAACGTAAGGAAGACATACTTATGCCTCCGGCATTCCAACTTGGTCGACCTCAGGTAAGTTTCTCTAGCCTTATCTGATGTGAATTACAAATGTTTGTGGGCGACAATCGCCACTCACCATCAGGTCTACCTGATGCTAGTCTACTGCATGCTCATTTGCTATTCTATAAAATAATAAAAAAGAACTGTACCGTGATACTACACCGCGCTATTGACGGTGACAACAGAGTTACGCGCTTGGCGGCAGACGTGTAAATCTGCGTCAGTGCGCGGATCTGTAAGTGTTTACGGGCGACACTGCGCGTGGAGCTCCTCGTGCGCGCGTGTCCCGTGCTGACTTGCGCGCGCTTGCAGGTGGGGCTGCGCGTGCGCTCGTACCACGTGCTGGCGGGCTCCGTGCTGGCCGTGTGGGCGCGCGTGGAGGCGGCGCTGGCGGCGCGCGGCGCGCACCACAAGATGCAGGTCGTGCGCATCAAGACCGACGACGGGCTCAAGATCGTCGGTACGTGTGCCGCCTACCTGTACCCTTTCCGTGACATTTTTACGTTTAGCGACTCGATCGTCGTTCACGATTTGCCTCATACGTTTTCCTAGCAGCGCCATTCTCCGAAACGTATCGGAACTAAGATTTTGCTAGGAAAAATTTGCGCCAACTCGTTAACGATGTTCGAGTCGTTAAACGTAAAAATCTCACGGTAAGGGTACTGATCATTTGACCGGAAACACATGTTTGTTACTACGGATATGTTGTTTACTTTGTATGTCTAGGAAGTTACGGATACGTCCGAAGTTTCGGATACGTCCGAGGTTACGGATACGTCTGAAGATTCGGATCATTTCGAGGTTTCGGATCCTTCCGAAACTTTCGAGTGTATCTTGTTGTCGTTTGTTTTCAAATGAATGAGTTTTATTCTAGTCGAAGGGAGTGGAACTCAGTTCATTGTTTACAAAGCTCATTAGAAATAAACTTCTGGAGTAGAGAAATTCAAAATCTCTCAAATTAAATTAAATTCATACTTTTTATGTCTATAAAGTAAGTTATTCTATTATTTTCCAAAAACTAAACCAAAATGCTTATTTTTTTCTCCAAATTAAACATAACTTTAAAAACTTTGTCAATATGCTAAAAATAAAAATGAATTCTCTACTTAAATATATATTTTGTTGTCGTCTTCGGGTATTAAAAAAATATAATTCTTTTTATTCACTTTTTCCTATCCAATTTTATTTAGGAAACATGATTCTTTTCTCTTAACGTAAAAAAGTAATCCTGAATTGTTTGTAAATGTAATTGAAGTCACCATCTTATTATTCGCAGGCACTGTTATCCCAAAGAATTGCGTGGAGACGCTGAAGGCGGAGCTGTCGTCGGACGCGGTGTCCGTCACCGAGCAGAAGTTCGAGCAGACGGGCTGAGCGGACGCGCGGCAGGGCTTCACTACCGCGGACCCCACTCACAGTTCCTTTGTTTGCGTCGCGGCGAGCGGCCCTCAACCTTGTTATATAGTGCGTAGTGCGTGACACTTGCCGTGGACGGAGCGGTTCGGGACCAGCCGGTGGGCGTGACGTGACGTGATGCGACGTGACGTGACGTGCTGTGATGTGACGTGATGACGTGTGTCGGTAATGGATGGACTCCGGTCTCGAACGTAGTCAATTACGGGCGATACGATGTGCTTAGACTGATACGAGAGTAGCTTCCTCACATCTATGAACGTAGACTTAAATCATAGATACGTTTATATGCAAATTACCTTCGAAAGATTTATCGCTAGGATTGTGTGAAGTCATTGAATCGACTGTATACGGCTACGACGCGTGGAACATAATGTTATCAATCACCCGCATTCTTTCTTAAAGGAAGATATTAAAGATATCTTGTTTATTTAGGATATGTACAAGTAATTTAAGGTATTTAAATATTGTATTGAGTTACACTTGGTTTCACGCTGATTTTAATAAATAATAATTTTATATATATCTGATGTCATATTTATCAAAATTTCACAGATATTACTTGACAATTGTCTAAAATATTATATGATTATTTAGACATAGCCACGCGTGATACAATTATTTTATTACAATGGTAATAATTATTTTCACTGATTTTAATTTAATATTTTGAGATATGTAAAATATTTTCGAATAATCAATCTCAATTTTAAAGGGAGTGAACAATGAATAGAAGTAAAAGACAGATCATTCGTCTCTAATTTTCTTTCTTAAAGATAATGCCACAAACGGTGTAATCTATGATTTAAATCTATGCCTTACAACCTTGCCTTTAGGGTGCTTGTAAACGGACTAGTTTTCATGGAAATATAGCTAGGTGCAATGTTTATCTTCTCTAGCATATCTTAGTCGTTTCGCTCTTATCAGATTGACCATGGTCATCATGTCGTGTTAGTTGTGGGAATTGTTGCTTGATTACTGAAATCTCGCCATCTCTCTGCGGTTGGACGTAAAGAGTAAGACCTAAAGCTTTCCTTAATTTCCACCTTTTTAAGGTCCATCGTATGGGACCGTCCGTGTGGTCTGGTTCCTTCCACTTTGCCATTTACGATAGGCCGTTCAATAGCGGCATTATTCCGTCTCGAAGAGAGTCTACAGAACTTGAGTACACAAGTCTATACTAATAGTGACAGAGGGTCCTTGATGCCGTGTTCGTGGAGGATTGAGACAACAGTGCATATGCTGAAAAAATTAATACAATACTTGTGTCCAATCTCACTGTCAATGTAGATTACATTAAGTACTACATGCTAACTTAATACTGACATAAAGGTTACATAAATGTAGATTATTAAATCTGATTTTACTTAGAGCCGTATTAAACTTGTACAATACGATACGAACTGTTGTGTCATGGTGTAGCCAGCATAATAGCTACATATTCTTATGAAAGCTAGTCCGTGTTTACGTCGCACCGTTAGTAATGAAAATTCCTATTTGTGGTGCGTGCAGACTGCGCCGGTTACGCGGTAAATCTTAACTATATAAGTATATTAAGTCCATAGGCCCTATAGTGTAGAGTATTTGTATTTTTTAATGACTATAAACTTCCCACCGCTTTGAAGAGGTAGTTTTGAAACTTGAATTTGAAGAATCGTTGAAAGGAGCTGATTAACTTTGTACAATATTGACACAACTAAAGTTGTATTTATTGGCCTATATATTATTAAATTGGAATTAACTATTATCTGCAGTTAGACCAATTGAGAAGGCGAATTTGACCATAAATTATTTTACATGTGACTCGAATGCAAAGATAAGCGTCTAGATTCCGACTCGAGAGAAACGTATTGACGGAACCGGGCACCGACAGCCGGCGTTGTCTATAAACGACCCTTAAACTCCATTTCAAATACTGTGTTCATGAATATCACTGTAACTTGTTTTAGTAAAGAATTTATTGCAAAATGACAGCATTTTTGTTTGTTTGGTTTCCGCATAAGATAGCAAAGAACATACGAAAGACACCATTAACTTCTTTATTGAAACAATTTATATAAGAAGCTTGACAGCTATCTTAATGTGGGGGGGGAGGGGGTTGGCGTAATATTTATTGTCCGCAACATGCTGGAGAGCGGGAGGAAGCGGCTACAAAATCGTAGCGAGCGTTCATGTGATTAATTTTATTATTTTTGTTGTATTGTGATCTTTGTACAGCTGTAGTTGGAAGAGGGGGTATAAGATATTTTTATAATCAGCCAGTGGCACATGTGGCATGCATTAAATATAATATTTACCAACCTGTATGACTTGATTTTATAAAAAAATTAATCAATAATGGGGGCATTTCGATTGCATCTTGCTAGTATTATGAGAGAGAAATATATAACAGTTGCCCCTTTGAAAGTAATCTTTATTATGCGCCAGTACGTTTAGTCTTCACAAGTGCAGACTGAGCTAGCATACAACTATCCTTACTTCTAAGGTATGTTTTTGTGTGATTAATATCCGGCTACTGATGTCCAGACATCGCCGTTTGCTACTAGTGTAAAATAAACAAAACCTAACCTCTTCCAACTGTAGCTCTACGTTTTGCGTTTATGCGTAAGACGATTAGTTTTATATTTAATGCCACGTTGGTAGGTTTTTAATTGTCAAAACAGTACATATGTATTCACTTATGGCAGCCGCATGTAACTACGAGTTGATCAGCACGCACGTTTTCGTGCTAGCATGCCAGAAAATAAAGAAATGTTGTAATGCAGGAAAATTGTGCACGACTGTACAATATTGCGCATTTATGCTTGTACGAAAATTATGCATGCATGCTAATCAGATTTACGTATGTTGCGACGCGACATATGGGTGAAAGTGTAATTGCATCAATGAAAGAGTACACGTAAGTTTGCATTATAATAATGTAAAGCTTCGGAAATGTATGTTAAATTGTCTTATAATGGTAAAGGCTTCTTTGACCGACCACGCTTTGCAGTCTTTGCGATGATCCCGAATAATTTTCGTATTATTTAATTGTACGATGTTGTATACGAATTTATAAATTAATATGTTTCTCATTTTATGTACAAACATGTCTATAATGTTTTTATTTATTTTTAATGGCTATAGTGAAATAAATATCAGTTTTTTAATGCTTATTATGAAAAATCCTAAAACGTTTTGCATTTTCCAATGCAGACAGTGGTGCAGTTTTGTTGAAGTAAAGGTGTCACAAGTTTAGTGTTATGCCGAGTAACGTTTCTCTTAACTTTAGTATTTTTAGAAATTTTAAATCTTAACCAAAGTGGAACTGGTGGGCGCTTGGAAAGTATGACAATTGTTGTTGCGTGCAATAGCGGCGTCGCATGGTTACTTTTTCAATTTTAAATGTTTGTAGATATTTAAAAAAATATTCTCCATCAATGATTATGTATGTTATCTGTATTAATAAATTAGAATTGATTTCATTAGCATATTATTATTTAAATAATATAAATTAATATTGCCATAGTTGTAAAGGATTCAATAAATTTAATATTCCACCGCACTTGTATGTAATTCATATAAACATGGTGCATTTCATCCATAAACTTGGAAATCTGTTCACTTGTATTGTTACTGGGGCTAAAATATATTTTAACTAAGTGTTGTCAGTCTGAAAAATATTAGAGACCCGATAAGTAAATTGTTAAATTATGATCGATATATACATTATTTCACCGAAATAAATAGCTATTACACTATTTTATTATATATACTGTAACATGCATTATATGTACGTAGAAAAAGGTGTTTTTATAGAGCAACGTCAAACGTCACGGATCGCTGTCGCAGTCTTCTCTATAAAGTCACCTTTATGCATGTATAGAATGGACACTAAGCCCACTCGTGTACCTAGTCTTGTGGAGAAACGAATGTTGATCTTATTTTTGTAAACTATTCATAAATAAATAAATAACTAGTGGATTCATTCGATGTTAGAATATAATCGAGTTTACAACTACATTTAGCGACGTATATTTTCTCGTATTATCATATGATGGGTTGCACGGTCGTGGGACCGGCGGTACAGGGACAGTCGCGGACAGTGTACTCGTGTCACCCATCTAGAACTCGTGTCTTTCGTGTATAAAGACAAATAAATGTATATATTATAACGGTAACGAGGACTTTTTATTGTATGTAACCTAACTAACCCTATTTTTTTTAATGCTAAACCGTATTTAGATGTGTTTATGTAATTATTATAAAAAATATATGTAGTCAACACAAATTACATATACCAACTTACTGTTTGCGGAGAATTAAAAATAAGCAATAAGTATAGCAGCCATAACTGCAAAATGTTAAGTATACCAACCAAATGCAAACCGGAAAAAGTGCAGTGGAAATAAAACAATCAGTAATTGAATATATTCATTTATTTCTTTGTACTTAAACAAACCGTAGGTAAACCAAGACGCCTGGAATGCTGGAGACGGAAACATCGTTGTTAATGTGCTAGTGTGTTAATAATTTGGAATCTCATTTTTAAACTAAACATTAAACTAACGGACTTATAATACTTCGTTATTGCAACATTTTACAAACAAAATGTATCACAGATAAGGTAAAACATGAGCACGAGCGGTCGCACGCAACGAGATTACGAATTTCAGATAATAATTATTTTAAAATTAATTTGGTCAATGCATCAATCGAAATTTCAACAAATCCAATCGTTCAGACGACAAGAAAACACTATTCCAACTGTTATTCCACTAAACTATTACAACAACCACTTACAGAGAAAGTACAAAAGAAAAAATTAGAGTGTTAGACTATGGTCGTTGCAAACGTGATGTGGAATGCAGTGGTTATAAACCATACTTTGTGACTATAAGCGTAAATGTATTCTCTGATAAGGTCACACAAAAACAACTTTTATATCAAATTCCCGGAAAAAATCACATTCCAACCTACATTATAATTGTAGAACGGTAGTTTTATTACGAAAGTTTAGTGTTTTAAGTTTCCGATCAAAGCATTGTCGAATTAAAATAAAAAAAGTACAAAATGGCACCCTGTCACAAATAATATCATCAGACAAAAACTACCGAAACTCATTAGGAATTAAATTAAATTTTAACATCTAAATATGAAATGTTAATAAATTAATATGCGTTAAAATACTTTTATACTTTAACTAAGCTTAGCGCTAAAATAAATGAGCCATAAATTTATAAAAAGCTAAAACACCTGTTATTTTACGCACTAAGTATCTGTTCAACACGCTATAAAATGGCACTCTAAATATAATAAAACTATTCTGTCATCACTTCTTGAAAGTTATTATAAATTTAATATTTATACTAATTGCGAATTCGAGTATTAAGTTTATTAGTGACATTTCGTCAACTTAAAGTTAGTCTCTTCAAGTTGACAAAATGTCAACTCAAAATATTCAACAGGCTATAAAAAAGGCAGCATATGAGAATTTCATTCCACATAGTATACCCAATCAGGACTAGGTAATTGTGTTAAACATAATTATGAAATTGTTATCTAGTCCTATGAAATAATATCAATTGTGTTACCACATATCGACACTTTTATCGAACAAGGCAGTACCTCAGTTACGTCCAATTTGGGTTATAAGCATAGCTTTAAAGTTGGATTAAAAATGCTACACAACTGAGTTATCAACGTGTCTCTAGTCTTAATAGCTTGTAAAATAACAAGTCGTAAAGGTAATATATTATGTTATGTTGACTTCCAGCGAAACAACTCTTTCGAAACCCAAATTTATCACTATTATTGGCTTATTATGCTGCTGAATTAATGCTATAACCTTCTTTAATGCGGGTGTCGATATAATAAAGCCATACTATAAATAGTCAAAACTATAACATTACTAATACCATAAGCAATGTTGTTCTATATTACAAGAACACTATATAACTCACAAAAAGTGATGAAAATCTCTCAACACACAAAGATTAATCACTAAATACAAATTAATTATATGTTCATATCATAACAAAATTATTATAATTATGAGAAATCATTATATTACTTTAAGACGGACAAAATTTTATCTATTAAATCGAATACAAAGAGATACTATATTATAACTTGAATTATCATAAAATCGCTCCTTTGGAATCATTTGGACTTTTGGAAAAATGTTTACTTAAATGCATTAAACTATATATGCCATTCTTCTATATTCACCTAGTATATAGAAATACAAAATTGTATATAATCAACATACAAATTAACGTTTGTATAACACATTATTCAAATATCAAACACTTAATAATAATAAGTTTCATTATTGTCCGTTATTAATACAATCTATCTAATTTTCGCCAACGAAAGATCGAAAATTCACAATCTATAATAGGTAGGAATTATCAAATACCGATCTTTGGTAGGCAAAACAATGGATAGATTGCTTATTAATAACGGGCGTTAATCGAATACGTGTATCAGAGACCTATTCTACTAATAAATTTGCTATATAGTATGTTATATACTATTATAGTATCTGAATTACTTGAGCGTCATTTAAATCCTAAAGTGAAAAAACCTTGAATTTATTATTTATTACATTTTGAATTGAAAGATAAGTTTTTTATATAAAATATTAGTAGAATTCTGCCTCTTTTTAGAGTTAATTTTTTCTACATGTTACACAGCAAAATCGAACATTTAGGCGTTAACAAACATAAAAAATAGTATCAACAATAGCCTACATCGATACTACAATACATGTATATTTGGTAAAACTTCTTGCATAAATGTTATCAAATCGAAAATTTGGCCGAGTCACTAATCATCGTAGTAAAAATTTAGAAATCTTTGTAATTCAACTACAGAATATTGTCACTAAAATGCAATAAGACGTTTAATTTCCCAGTACAAACAGCAAAAACGACCCCCTTCCCTTGAAAGTATGTATTTTTAAAAATTATATGAAAGGTAACCCAACAAATTAACATGTTGAATATTTACATTCAAAATAACACTTCTACTACGATGATTAGCCATTTCGTTTTATTACTATTATTAATAATGTACCTTGTTTTGTGATCAGTGCAGAGTTAACTCTTAAGTAACCCCAAGATCAATCGCTACTCTAATACTCAAAGCTCAAAGCCCTTTCATGCCTAGAACCAAACTCTTTAAATTCTCCAATCTTCGTAAAAGCAATAGATTTTCAAAAAACGAATGTGTTAGTTCTATTTTGTATATCCGTCAATAAAATTTTGATGTCGTCGACATTAAATTAGATATCAATGTCCAATGGGACATCTCTATGCGATAATCGATATCGATAACTCTCCATGAGCTTAATCAGAAATGTACATACATAAATGCACTGAATTCGGATACTCTCAGCCTAAGACACAATTTAACAAATTAGACGTCCAGAGATACATATTATCAGCAACAATTGATCTTGGGACAGCTGGATACATTACCTAAACCGGTTACTGCGCACAATTGACGATAACTACGCAGTCTTGTGACGAAGGCACCGCCTTACAACAATTTATATAAATTGATACCAAGAAGCACCATATCTTACATATAGTCTACAATCCACAAAGCTCAAACACTGGAGGAAGTTCCACCGCGCTGTCCCAGTGGATTCGTAGTTCTAACAATATTTACATGCAATTATTGTGCTCGAAACAACCATTATAATTATATATTGTAACTATAATTAACTCTATTGCAAAATCTCATCAAAAACGGCTTGGATATAATGGGTATGTATCAAACTTGGGTAAATGCGGGAAGGATTGACAAATATTGGAATTCTGAAGATATTCTACTTGACCATAGTTACAACGTTACTAGCAAAAAGACTAACATGCCAAACGGCCTTTTGGCGTGTTAGTCTTTTTGCCTTTCTCGTGACTATTAGGCAAAGTACACAAATCATATACACTGGACTATGGGAATTAAAACCTTTAATGGCTTTCTAAGCACTTTGTTTTATAATTAGTAGCGCGTTCGCCGTCCAACAAAACGTCGCAGGCGCGCGGGCGAACAAGCAGCGGCTCGTAGATATTTCAATTTTAGTGTACGCCCTAATATTGATTTAACTGATTATTATCGACATTTGTCATTAGTAAAATAAGCCAACATGCACAGAATTCCAACATTTATGAATGCAATAATGGCAAGTAGCAAAGCAATCCGAGCCTCCCAGACCACACTGAGCTACGCAGCTCGTAATAAGTACATAACAACTCAACAATCGTATCAACTAGAGTAACATGGCAAGAGCGACCACACAACTGAGCCCAAACGACTATATTTATTCTACTATCTCTTATCCTATAAGAGAGCGCGCTGCGAGTTCTCTTAAATTGATTAACGCGTTTTATAAGACTATATTAAATGATAAAATATTATAAGGTTATACATAGAAGATTGAATTATAATTTAAATCTTTAGAAAATGTTTAAAGCAGTCAAATAAGGTTAGGAATGTAATTTATATAACTTTAATATACGTTTTTTAGCTGTAACAACACTCATTGGTTTTTAGTAAAGACATAATGGAATGTATAAGACCTAATTGCATACTTTTTAAGCCGAAATACATATGTTGTTTGAGCTCAGACGTGATTTATTTCAAAAACCCTGTGGACTTAATGATTTAATACTCGACATTCAAAAATTACTCAATTGTGTTAATACAATATACGTAAACACCAAAAAAGCTGTAATTTCTATCGAACTTGTTGAGTCATTTTCGAAGATTAACTTTCTTATTAAAGTACCTTTAAGTCCAAGGGTTACGAACCTCCTCCGTGGAATACAGTTCAAAGTAACACTACCATCACTATCCAACACAAAGCAATCTGAACTGTTTTCCCAATAATATAGTCAATAAACAACGTGAGGCGGCTTTCTACAAATCGTCAGAAGATGGCGCCACACGACTTTGAAGCGCGCTATCAAAGTTTTCTAAACATCTTATATATATATACAAGCTTCGTACTGAGTCCTGACTCCCCAGGCACGACCACTTATACTATGACAGATCTAGTTTGGCCAGTCTAAATAATTTTCGAAAACTATATAACTCGTTCTACCGGCGACGTATCGTTCATTCCCTCCCGTTTCTCAACTTGTCCCAACTCCTGCTTACTTATCCTGAGATTCGCTAGTCTAACATAATTGCTCTTTGAGATTCCGATCTCCCTCCTCTTCACGTCTTTCCCATCCTCTTTGAGGTTAGCGTCGACGTTTTTCTTTTCTATCACGGGAGCTAACGGCTGGTTGGTCGTTGTTCGTAGGATCTTATTTTTCTCTGCGGTCACTGGAGCCTTGATCCTGTTTCGACTGCCGTATCTCTCGGTTTTGGGCTCGTAGCGGCGCTCCCGGCAGCTGAATCTGACGTCGGCGAACGACTTTTCTGAAGGTAAGTGTCGCCTGAAGATGGGTGTCATGGGCTTGCCCAAACCAGCTAATTTAAGATCGCTCTTAAGTACGTCATGATCGATGTTCGCCTTCCGCTCCTCGTTGACCGGCCTCACCCTGTACGAGGAGCGCACGATGCCGGGCGACGCCGGTCTCTGTATGAAGAACTTGCTCTTGCTCTTCTCCTCCTTGTTCTCGTCCGCGTCCTTGCTCCTTGCGTCCTCTTGCGCGTGCTTTTGCCGTTTGAACTTCGGCGAGAGTAGGTATTTGGAGAAGAAATTCGAGTGTTTCTCCACCGGTTTCTCGGTTGGCTTCTCAACCAACATCTTGGGAATGTTCTTCACACCTTCAGCGATCAGCGCCGAGTTTCCGACGTGGTAGTCTATGTTGTACCGCTTCGGATTTGTATCGTCGATGTTACGTTCATTGACCTGAATTTCCGGGTGACGCAACGTCACGTCTGTAACGTCGTAACTGGCCTTCTTGGACAAGATGTTACCGCCCATCTTCACTATCTCCACGAGGTTGCTGGTGCAACTGTCGTCATCTGAAGAGTCGCTGTCATTGGTATCCCTCCCTAAGTTGCAACTATTTGGGATGCTATCGTGTCTGCAGAATGGTAGTGGGTCTGCTACCTCGTTTTTGGACTTAGTCTCTAGACCTTCGACAGACTGGTTTCTCAGGAAGGGTGGCAAGTGCCCGTCCAGTTCATCTTCGAGTTTCCTAAATTTGGGGTGGTCTCCGGGCAAGTGATTCAATTGGCAGTCAGGGCTGGATCGTTTTAATGGCGGTGGAGAATCTAGCCATTCAGTGATGTCGTCGACCTGAAACATTGAAATTTTAGGCATGATTTTATAGAATATTTCAATCATAATTCATAGTTTATTCAGTATCTTTTTATTATTATAAATTCTATTATATGCGATATTTGTTATTGAATTAATATGTGTGACTAATACTAACAGATATTCGAGACGGGTAGTAACAACATTGGCTTTGGGTTGGTGAATTAGTCAGTTTGATGAAACACATATTTAACTCATGAAGGAATGTAAAAAAGTACAATTTGTCACCTTTAATTTAATGGTATACTTTGGTTTGCTTTCGTGGTGTTACGCGTATCTTTATCTCTTACGCCTATTTTCGTTACCAAATCTATTCAATTTTTACTCAGTAAAGGTCAAAATTTGACAGTTTTAAGTAGGCATGAACTCTTATTCTTCGATTATTAGTAGACTAAATTAGATATAGGTTTGTTATTAATAACGGGCATCAGGGATGTACCTTGGTGATGTTGATGTGTCCGCCGTCAGCGCGCAGGATGTACCCGGCGGGCGCGGCCAGCGCGTGCGCCGAGCGCGCGGCGCGGCGGG